>APFE030333653.1:156037-203883 GCA_000404065.3 Pinus taeda
AAGTCTGGTAGACCAGGCAGTTTAAGCCTGATTGTGCCAAGCCCTGATGGCTTGATTTTTGACTGATCTGCAAAGTAAACTACTCGATCAACATTGTCAGTGAAATCTTCAAAAAAGTCTTTTCTATGAGTCATATGACAGGTTGCTCCTGAATCAAGCAGCCAGTCATTTTTCCAGGAAGCAAGTGAAGTGTTAAACAAATCTTCATTTACTCCAATGTTACATTGTGCCTCAATATAGTGAGCGGATTCAGGTGCTTTACCTTTGTCTGTATCATCATTTTTACCTTTCTGTTGGTTTCTTCTCTACTCAATTTTGTCCCATGGTAGCTTGCATGTAGAGGCATCATGTGATCCATTTCTTTTGCAGCGAATACAATGTAAATCTGCCTTTTCTCCTTGAGGATGTCTTCCCCCCCTGCCTCTGAAGTATCTTCCTCTTCCTCTTCGTCCACCTCTTCCTCTTGTAGAATCTTGAGCAGGATATTTTTCTTTATTAGCCATGCATACAGTCTCTTCAGAAGATTCAGGGACTGTCTTCTTTCCAAAGGCTTTTTCCCTTTCAGCAAACTTTTTCACAAGAGAGTCAAAGGTTATGTCCTTAAGATTTCCATTTGCTTGCAAAGACTCAAGATAATTGGAGTATGTAGGATATAGTGCCTTGGGAAAAGCAATAAGAGATATATCTAGCTGAACTTTAGTGGAATTGATATCATGCACTATAGATTTTATTTCAGATGCAAGAGCAAGAGGGTCATTATTTTGCAGTTCAAAAGTGAAGAGTTTGATCATAAGTTGGACGACTTCAAGTGCAGAGTGTGAGTCATAGAGCTCTTTCAGCTTTTGTAAAGCTTCAAAGGCAGTTGAACATGTTGTAAGGTGACGACTCACCTCCTTATTTACAGACGCTGCTATTAATGCATACGCTTTGCTGTTCTTGTTTTCCTAGATAGCAAGCTCTTTGTCTGATGTAGGCTTTTCTGGGTCACTGTCTCCTTCTCCGACACACACTCCTTTCCACAGCTCATTGAAAATGAGGGTGTGCTGTACCATGCGGGACCAGTCAGGATAGTTCTCCTTGCCAGTGAGAACTATTCCTATCATAGAGATGATTGAATGCATTCTGTAAAAAGTTACTTCTGCTGATATAAAAAACTTTTGCTGATATATACTTCTGATGAAAAGAAATTCTCTTAAAAAAACTTCTGCTGCTTTTTAAAAAAATGATTTTGCTATGGAGAAAAAATCATTAAAATTCTACTCACCACACCATATATGTATCTCAACTCATATATATCATTTAAAAATCTGCTAGATAGTCTAAATCCGCACGCACACTGTAACCAGATTTAACAACAAAACGTATTATTGCTGAAATGGTTGTCCTACAAAGTTTGTAGTTTACACCGTGCCTTCATAAATGCAGCTTCATGTCCATTCTTTAGAAAAAAAAATATTATACATATACGAACAAAAGGTTGTAGTTAACAGTCTCCCTTCATATATGCAACTCCCTGTCTAATCTTTATAAAAAATATTATACGTCCTTCATACAGGCAGCCTCCATTACAAACTCCACGGCATCCACGACGTTCAACATTATAGATTACAGACCAACTGGTTTTCTAAACAGGATGCATAAGTTAACACTAATTTAACTCGGGGAAACCCTATTAGAAATGGCGGGCCGTTCACTTGGATCGAGTGATTTTGTTCTCCTTGGAAATTGAAATCCTCGGATCAGTTCCAAACCTCCGCCATTACTGGATGAGCCCTGGTCGGGAATTTGTATGGGTATTCCAGAATCGTTCCGTTTGCGTCGCAGCATGTGTCAGCATTCCACAGCATCCATGGCATCCACGGAATTCAACGGCATTCAGCAGCATTCCAGGGTCACTCCACGGCATTCAACAGCGACGCACCGAAAGAAAGCAATGACATATATAAAACTTTTTTTTTTTTACAGTATACAAGCATTGATAAACACGATTTTTCGGTAAGATGATATGTTGGAGCCCGGTGGATTCAATCCCGTGAGCAATATCTAAAACAGTGTCTCGTACAATCTTAGAGGGCGATTTCATAACAGTCATTCATAACAGTCAAAAAACCGGAACGGGATTGGGTTACCGATTCCATAACAGTCATTCATAATAGTCAAGACACCGGCGATTTCAATGAGCAAGGCGTTTCATAACAGTCATACGTTACCAATCCAGGGGTTTCAATGAAGGCAGCGGCAGTCTTCAGGCAGCGGCAGTCTTCAGCTATTTCAGGGATGTCAGAGACTGAGCAGCTCTCAGGCAGGAGTTACAACTATTTCTGGGACCTGTGCTCTGATACCATGTCAGGCCAAGGTAACTCCAGAATTAATGAGCGAGAGAAAACTGATTGATATTACTCATTAGCTAACATATATTTATATACATAAATATGGCGGATCAGTTCATCTTCTGGATGACTGTCCAGTTCACCCATCTGTTTCGGATTAGGTGTCAACAGTATGGAAGTTAATCTCTCCAAATCAAAGATTTTTTTCTTTAATACTAACATTGCAATTCAGAGGAATATCTCCAGAATTTTAGGCTTTCAAAGGGATTCCTTCCCTTCAAAGTATTTGGGAATTCCCCTTACAACTAAACCATTGCACAAAATCATTTGGGAACCGGTGCTCAACAAGATGCAAGATAAAGTCAAAAAATGGACTTTCAGATCTTTGAACCTTGTTGATAGGTTGATTTTGACAAAGGTCATTCTGCAATCTATCCCTGTTTTCTTTTTATCAGCCCTGCTAGCTCCCAAAGGGGTCTTACAGCAATTTAGGAATATATAGAGAGACTTCCTTTGGGGCAAGGAGGAATCAAGGAAGAAATGGGCCCTTGTTTCTTGGGACAAAATATGTAAACCCAAAAGTCACGGAGGTCTAGGCTTAGATGACCAGAAGATTCTAAGTAATGCTTTAGGTGCTAAGCTCTAATGGAGGTGGGTTAAAGAACCAAAAGCTTAATGGGCTAAAACATGGAAAGAAAAATATGCTAGCTCCTAGCAAACAAATGATCTTATAAGAATGTCTAGAAACATAAAAGGCTTTTACATCTAGAATAAAGCCTGGGAAAATAGAAGCCTAGTACAAAACAACAGCTCCGGGGAAATCAGAGTAGGAGATCTAGCTCTCTTCTGGGAAGACAAATGGCAATAGAACCAATGCCGATAAGAGAGGACTTTATAAGCCTCAATCAGGAAACAGAGTCCCAAGGTTTAATAAAATTTAAAGATTTCTGGAATCTTCCTCATGACTCAGGAAAATGGAGAAAATGGAGAAATATAGAATGCAGAGAGGATACCCCCATCAAAACAAAAGCAGAGGAACTCATGAACATGTTGAAACAGAGGAAGATATTGGTAATAGATAGGCAGGATCAATTAAGATGGGGTCTCAATAAAAAAGGTTCCTTCAACATTAAGGAAGCAAAAAGATTTATCCTGAACCTTGATCCTTGTATCTTGGCGAAATCCTGGCAACAACTTTGGAGTCACCAAGGGTGGACGAAGACCAAGCTCTTCATGTGGTTAGTTCGTCACAAGAAAATATTAACTTGGGACAATATGAGGAAGAGGGGGGTTATTCGACCTTCTAAAAGTCAGTTATGTGAAGCTCAAAAGGAGATGATGGAGCATATTCTCAACAGTTGCACCTATACCACCTGGTTGTGGGATTCTTTTTACACCATTTTCCAACAGACAGACAGAGATAAGGGTAGTATCATTAATACCCTAAACAAGTGGAGAAAAAACTTTTCAGAGTATGAGATCCTTAATTTGGCCTGGACCTTTACGCCAAGTTTCATTATCTTGAATGTTTGGAAAGAAAGGAATAAAATAATTTTCAAGTAGGAAAAAACGACTCCTCTTCGCCTGATGGATCTGATCTTGAAACAGATTAAGGAGACAGTGTCCACCACTATGCGCACTTATCCCAAGAACCCTCCCACTCCTAGTGAATTGAGATCTCTCAGGCATCTGGGCATGTAGGAGATCATTTACTATGGACTTAATAGAAAGGAAAGGGATTTGGAAATGGAAAAGGAGATCTGGCAACCTCCACCGAAAGGTTATCTGAAATGAAATATTGATGGTGCTTCAAAAAGCAACCTTGGAACTACAGGTTATGGAGGGGTGTTAAGAGATGAAGAAGGAGATATAATCTTTACTTTCCACTGCCATTTAGGCATAACAACTACTAACATGGCTGAATTAATGGCTTTGGAACAATGTCTAGAGCTTTTTAAACTAATTCATAGCTCAAATGTCATTATCAAAGCAGACTCAGAGATCTCTATAAATGTGGTTAAGAGAATCAGTTGTGGAAAAGCGCCAGAAAGGGTCTCAAAACACTAGAGACTATTACAAGTGTACCAAAGAATTCAAAAACATCTCCTGAGTCTTAGAACTATTAGCTTTAATCACTCCTTAGTTGGCTAGTAAATCCGCTAGTTTATTGGCTTTCCAGAGATGAAGTGGCTCGAGGCACAATAAAGCAGATTAAAAGCTCTCTACAATGAACAAGAGGTAGAAGACAAAGAAATTTTTAGACATTAAGCGAGAAGGGAAGGCACAAAATGAAGCTCAGTATGCAAATTTAAACACAGTTCCTCGGTTGGTACCTTGAAGAAGGGAAAACTCTGATTGGATACATTATCCTCTGGGGTAAGTTAAACAATCTCTTTTTTCCTTGATATTGCAACACAGGGTTTTATGTTTAGTCAGCGGTGGCGTCGGTTGTGAATCCTGAAGGTAGCTATCGCAGGAAGGATGGCTGGATCCTCCGAGTGACGGAAATTCTCATGTATTCCTATTACAGGTTGGCTAACCAGGCTTTAAAGCGGTTTCCAGGTGATCGTCGTGCTTTTGAATGGTAAGTGGTATGGGAATTTCGAGAGTGATTCCACTAGGCTCTCAACGCATGGCGAGGGGGGGTACGAATTACCACCCTCCATCATGCTGTAAGGCTCGAGCATCTTGGCTTTCCGATATTTCTTCGAGCCGTTCATTTGCGTAGCTGGATTCGGCAGTCCTATTTGGTTGTGCAATTTTGTGGGGCCACTTGTATGATCAGACTTTGTGAGTTTATGTTGAAGAGACTGTGGTGTTTGACTTAGGGTTATCAGTTAACCGAGAGTACCATTTGTGAGGTTAGCTTGTCCTTTAGTTAGTTTGGAGGGTTATATTCATGGTCGAATGGTCTTGATTTTTTCGGAGTCCATGATTTAGTCTGGTTTTCTATATATACTGTAACACTTCTTTTGGTTGATGGAAATAGAAGGATAGTCACTTGCTTTAGCAAGAAAAATAAATTTGAAAACACTTCTTAATACATTTTATGTTTGTTAAAATTGAAAAAATGACTTTTAAATTATTATTATTATTATTTTAAATTATAAAAAATTAAAACATATAACAAGATTTTTAATCATGAAAATCTACTTTGAGTTTACAACGAAGATTCCTAATATGTAAATAAGTTCGTTTACAATATTATGGACCATCGCCATGGGTTATCAATATCACATGCCCAAAAGACTACAACATTTATAGCGTAATATGGAGCCCAAAAAACTACAAAAAACTACAACATTTATTAGCGTAATATGGAGACAATATTGCGATGATATAAATGTTTATAAACATTTACATGTTGACCCAATTAAAAAATCATAAAAAATTTCACAAGTATAAATAATAAAATTCAATTTATTAGACAAAAAAATCATAAGTAATCATTTTCAAACAAAAAAATATCACAATATACATTTCACATTATAATACATATAAAATATAAATAATAATTATAAATTAAATTCCTTTTTTATATAAGTGAAAATAATGAATGTTTGATAATATTTAAATTTTAATTTATAATCACATAAAACTAATACTTACTATAAATTTACAATATAATAACATTTTTAGCAATGGATTTTTACCCTCATATTATCATAGATATTATTAACTTGTAAATAAAGTTTGTTACAATACCATAGCTTATCAATACCACATGCCCAAAAATTATAATTTGATTTATAATCAAAATATTTTATTATAATTTAATTTTATGACATTTTTTTATCTAAATTTTTTTTCTGACTAAATGCTCCAGAAATATAATGTCCTCTTATATTATCTTATTTAATCATTTTAATTCTATCACATTATATAAAAACAAAAATAAAATTGTATATACTTGATAAATCTAAATTAATATCAATATACGAATAATATGAATATTTTACACCATCATTACACACATATACACATTGTAGTGAAGAACTGAAGTCTTTTATAGTGCCCTGCATACAACCACATTAGATCTCAGTTTCACAATCTTTGTTACAACACTGACCTTCCTAGCCTTTTACAATGTCAAAATTATAGTGAGCTTGGGAGGCTTCTCTCCTCGCTTTTTGAGCATAGGAATAAAATCTTAAATCAAAATAGATAATTTCTCTATTTGGGTCCAATAAACCCATGTTTGGTCTCGATGGACGTTAACCACCATCATCATCATCATCATTTAAAATGAAGTAAGTTAAATAAAAAAAATGGTTTTTCGCGATCAAAGATTCTAATAGTACGAGTCCAACTAAAGAATCCATCACCCCAAAACCAATAATCAGAAAATAGGGTAGCACGGGTCAATTTAATACCCAACAACCGTTGATTAATCCGGCTAGTGAATAGTGATATCGAAAATTCCATCATCAATTGGTCATTCACGAAAATCGATGGCTAAAATTGAAAGATAATCCCAAAATGATTTAGTAAACTCAAACCAATGACTAAGAGCTCAATTAGAGTGAATAATTTATTCATGCGTATCGGCCACTCTAAAATATTCATTCGTTGATAAATAATTTATTCTATAATTTAGATTAAACATAGATAAACATTAATCACTAATATTAATATAAATATATATGATAACAAAAGCAGGTTTTCTGTTTTCCAAGTTAGGTAATAGAAGGATCTTGACAATCAAAAGATTTGATATCAATATTAATATATATAATAACAAAACACATGGTTTTCCATTTTCCAAGTTAGACAATAAAAGGATCTTGACAATGAAAAGATTTAAGGTTTTTGTCAAACAAGATTTAAGGTCTCTATCAAAAATCCAAATTTTTTAAAAGGTTTCTGTCAAACAAGATTTAAGGTTTCTATCAGATATTAAAAGAAATCAAGTCTTTTAACTGTGAGCTTTTTCTCAAATACTTGATATATCTGAATTAAAATGAGTAAATAGTTTACACTATAAATAAACGCATTAATTTGGATATTTTATTTTATAACTAACATTAAACATAGATAAATATTAAGCGCTAATACTAATATATCTATTTATGGTAACAAAAACAGACGGTCTTGTGTATTCCGAGTTAGGTAATAAAAGGATCGTGGCAATAGCAGAGAAAAGTTATAGGCTCTTGGGTTGAATAAGCGACGGTTGTCCTTGTGTGACATGAGAGAATATGTATATATATATATATATTTGCGTGGAATAAGGAGCAGTTGTATTCCACTCAAAAATATATAAATATATATGGATGGGCTGCGTGAATTTGTGTACGCATGACTATTATTTGTGTACGCATGAAAATTTTAATTAATTGACTATTAATGGTCATCTATCCAACTATAATGGAAACAATTAAAATAATAATTAGTTTAGTTATTTAAATAAAAGGGTCGGTGAAAGTTAGTGAAGATTTAAATTAAAAAATATAATTGTGACAATATAGTTGGTAATTGCCAAGAGTTCAAATTCTAGGATTGAAAGTATACTTACCAATTTAGAATTCAAATTTGAAAGCATAGTTACCAAATTCAAATTTAATTTCCATATAAAAATTTGGATGAAACTTTTTCAATTTAAAATATATTAGATAATACACATTTAAAATATTTAGATATATATATTTTCTATGTTGCATGAGTTTCTAGAACGTGGGAAAGTTGGGAACTTGGGTACCGTTGTCGGGAATGACTAGAGGTTTCCCGAACTTGGGTACGGGTGTTGGGAATGGCTAGAGGTTTCCCCAAAATTTATAGGAAACGGCTAATCAGAAGCGGTAATATTATGTAATAAAAAATAAAAAATAAAAAAATAAAATTAATATTGAATCAAAATATTCAAATATTAAAATCAATTAAATATATAAATAATAAATATATAATCTTTCTTATATATAAATATATTCTTTGGGTGTCTCTATCCCTAATTCTCTCCCTTGTATATATATAAAATGTTAAAATGTTAAGTTCATTCTCACACATGATGAGTCTTTGAAACAATCTGGCATAAAAATACAAAAGAAACAATTTTACATATGTTTTTCTAGTTATTCTAAAGAGAAAAAGTGAAGAAACTCTAATGTTTAAGCATTCACTGCCACATACAATATGCACACACAATCTTCTGCCATATATATACGTAAATAAAAAAAGAAATACTCATCAACATGACATCCCAAATAACGCCCTTACATCAAGTTGCCACACACTTCCTTAACCCATCAAGAGATTGCTCAAGTTTCTCAATTAAGGATATCAGTGTTAAGGATGTCTTTGGCCTTTCTTCCTGTGAAGGTTTCAACTTAGGCTCATGTTTTGTGGGAAGTTCAACATATTTTTCTATAGATTTTGTATTCCCCAACCCTAGGGAACGCGGAAACTAAAAAAAAACAATCTTCAAAGCTCTGAGAACTTTCCCAAGTTTCCATTGCAGCTCCCGCTGAAAAGGGAACGTTCACATACAATTCCAAAGCCCTCGCGAGTGCGGGAACCATTAGAATGGGTTTCCCAACTCTTAGGAGTAGTTCTCGTGTAACAGAGTATATTTTCCATCATGTAACAACAATGCTTTCTCCTCATTTTCTTGGATAACCATTTTTAAATTCAAATAATTTTTAATAATTTTATTTAATATAAACAAATTTAAAACTTTAATTCATGAGGAAAAACTTTAAAAATTAAATATTCTACACCCGATCTCAATGAAAGCTGGGAGAAGGAAAGTGTGGGATTCACACCGTCATCAATAAGTTATTAAAGGTGCAGAGAGGGTGGTGGCATTGCCACTCCCACACAAGCCTTAACATGTGTGAGATGTCAAGGAAATTAAATCATAGAGTGAGAAGGTATTTGGCGAATTCATAATCGAAGTTTTATAGACTTGTTGCAGTTGCAAAATTTGTTTCCTTCGCAAGCTCTTGGGGCATAGGAGTTTCTCCAAGGAAGTTAACACAGGTGGAACTATGCCTAGGTTCGGATAGTCGGTCTAGATATGGATTTATGGATTAGTGCAAAG
Organism: Pinus taeda; assembly: GCA_000404065.3. NCBI lineage: Eukaryota > Viridiplantae > Streptophyta > Pinopsida > Pinales > Pinaceae > Pinus > Pinus taeda. Next base: position 165,404 of record APFE030333653.1, read on the forward strand.
TGCAACCCTCAAACGACTGGGGGGTGGGGTTCACCCTTTTTCCTGCATATTGGGGGTCTAGAGGCCTCCTAACTAGAAAGCCTTGCCTAATTTTAGAAATTCCCACTACTCGGGAACTTGAAAAGCTTAGGATATGGATAGTTTCCAACTTTTTATAAACGATAGGATAACACCTTTTGTTTCTATCTCCATTCCCATGCAACTTCTGAGAGAGCCAATTTGGGACTAGTTTATGGGTGATATTTCTTATTTTCATGATAAATTCATGCACCAAAAAGAAAGGAACATGTAGGAGAATTCAGATGGGTTTTTAAAACTAATATGTGAATACAACGTTGAAATGTTGCTTAGAGGGAGGTTTAATGGTTTTCTCTGTTATGTTTATGTTCTTATAAACTATGTAGAATCCTTATCTAGACTAATTTTCATGCTCATCCATCCTAGTTGTTTGATCGAACACTTCTCTGCTCATCACATTGCCAGAAGGTCCGATACCTGCCTCCTTGTTACATTTTAAATCTCTACCCAACAATAGTCATCTAGAGTCCATGGCTCATCCAGCCACACACTCAGGTTGCACTCCTAATCTAGGTCGGGGGCGAGGTCGAGGATGCGGGAGTGGGGAATCACGATCCACCAAAGTTCAAGGACCTGAGACTTAAACTTAATCTATCTCAGCAACAACCAGAGCATATTAAATTAGCACCCTCCCGCGGACCCTCTAGATGGTTGATGAATGGGAGGAAGATATTGTTAACTAGGTCAACATCAATCACTAGGGAATATTGTAGTAGTTGGGTGACATGATTCCAGACCCGGGCCACACCCGTGGTCGCCGATCTAAGTACCAAAAATATTAATTTATATTATGGTTGGTGAAAGCCATGTTAGTGAAGGATTTGATGATGAGTATTATAGGCATCTCAAGCCCTGGAGATTAAATCAAGGAAATTCATAAGGAATTCCACTTAATCCAACACCAAATCCAACAACAAAATTCTTACCTTGCAAGCGTAGAGAAGCACATTCCATGCTTGCCTATGAAAGGAACTTTGGTACATATGATATAAAGACTGTCTAGTTTATCTTTCTCTATTGGAAAATCTCAAACAATATAGATTTTGGATGGTCTAAAATGCAATTAGATGGTCAACAGACTCGGTTTCCCTCTTGGCAGGTTGAGAGCATCTCGGTTGAGATGATCTTGTAATACCTACTTATTTTAGACAAGTAATAGGAAGGTTCTGCCAAGATTACCAAAAAAACAAATCTAAATTTATTTATTCAAGATTCCTTTATGATGTAAACATATTTTTAAAAATCATTTATTTTCTATAGAATTTTCTCACCTTCACGATTAAGGCTCAAATTCTTTCTTTTCTAATTTTATTAGCTTTCACACAGAATTTAATGGAAGACAATGTAATTGAAGAAGATATATGCAACTCTCATGTGAGGCAAAGCTCAACATGAAGACTACCTACACTCACAACTTGCTTCATTTAACTAGAAAGCACATACATTTATATGATTACAAATTAGTTGAGGAGTTTGAACAACCTCCTCATAAATATGATCTATAATGTAATTACAACATACAATCTTAACAAGACACAACAAATAACTAATAATAATAAAATATAAAATTCTCCACAATTCTCCATTATTATAAGTCTCCCCATAATGGAGAAATGTGTTTTCTACCACAACTAACTAGCTATAAATAATTCATACTTTTTCTTTCCAACAGACATTGTAAAGATGCTAGTCACATTATCACTAATATTACAATAAATTAAATAAATTTCCTTAGACTGCATCTTCAAAATGGTAATGAGTCTTAATATGTTTTTATCTTTCACGGTACACATGATTTTTGATGAGTTTGATGGAGTTTTCACTATCACACTTGATAATCGTTGGGTTTTTTATTATTTTTTAGCATCCTTAAGAATTTGTTACAAAAACACTGTGGACACTACACAAAGCATTATATTCTACTTTAGTTGATGATAAGGAAACAATTGGTTATTTCTCGCTGCTCCATGTCAAGATCCTAGTTCCAACGATGAATGCATATCACGAAGTTGATCTTCTATCGTCAGGATTAATGGCCCAATATGAATCCGAATAACTTACCTGCACAACAACAAAAGCATCTGTATATTTAATACAATAATTAACAATATCCTTAAGATATTGAAGGGCCTTCTTTTCTTCTTGTTAATGGCTTTCAAGAGGCTTGGCCATTAACTGACTCAATATGTTGATTGAATATGCAATATTTGGCATGGTTGTAGTGAGATAGTCAAAAATTCCCACTACCTCATGATACAATGTGTCATCCACCTCTCTTGTAACATCATCATTGTAGAGTTTGGAATTTTTCTCTAAAGGTATTGACACTACTTTAGATCAATTCATTTTGAACCCTTTTAGTATCTGTATGGTATATTTACTTTGTGTAACCAAATTATGTCTAGTTTCTCTCCATATCTCCAAACCTAAACAACAATGCAATTCACCAAGGTCTTTCATTTCAAACACCCGCGATAGCTGCCATTTAACTTCATCAATATGTTTACATGCATTACCTATTATTATAATATCATGAGCATATAAGGAAAACAACATGCCCCTTTTGATATACTTACTAGGATCACTTAAACTTTTCATAAAACCTGTCTGAAGAAAGAAAGGATTATTATTTTCATACCATGATCTTGGTGCCTATTTCAATCCATATAAGCTTTCTTTAACTTACAAAAACGATGTTCTTGACCCTTTTTAACAAACCCTTCTGGTTGTACAAGATATACTCTTCTTCTAATTCCCCATTCAAGAAGGCCACTACAAGGAAAATAATCTCTAACAGTGGTTTTTGTGGAATCCTATATAAAAATAGCAAAAATTTTGTTTGTATCGGAGGCCACTCGCAAAGTTGAGTAGGAAGATGTTTTAGCATATTTTTTTAATGGTGCCTCTATAATACACAAACACGCCGGTGCGTTATATAATTATACACATCGGTGCTTAATAGCATATGGTGCATTGTGACAAAGTTATTCTTTTATAGAAATAAAAAAATGATTTTATGCTAAGTACATAATGCACATAGGTATGCATATTACTCGATAACACTAGAAAAGGGTGAAATTTAAGAAATTGTCAGTCGTAAAAATTTTCCCGAGTCCGATGCTATACGCTAACAATGCCCTCGTGCTAAGCCTATATATGAATATGCCGATGAAAAAACTATATGGCACACCATTATGGGATTTTTAACTTAAAAATAGCAGGGTCCTTCTTATATTATACACACCCATGATGTTAATTGAACTAAAGGCCCCAGTGCTTAATAGAAAATGGTGCACAACTGTAGGGTTATTTTTTATACAAATAAAAACAATGATGCACTACCTATATAAGGCACGTTATTGTGTATACTATTCAATTGCATTGAACAAGGGTTACATTTAAAAAAAGGTCCTTCCATAAAATTAACTTTCACCATTTTGGTGCTATACTCACATAAAACACTAGTGATTTCCGTTTTTACAAATACCTCGGTGCATGAAAAAATTGTGCACCATCGAAAGATTTTTAATTTAAAAATATCAGTGCCCTACACATATAATAAGCATTGACGCCATTATAGAATTGTACCTCTCACCCCTTGATAGACAATGGTTCATTTTTTAGGGGTTATCTTTTAAAAAAAATATAACGGTGCTCTAAGTAACTCTAGAGAACCCATGGGTATACTAAATGGTAACACCAGGCTAATGTTAAATTTAAAAAAATTCTCGTTGTAAAATTCAATTTCACCATTCCGGTGCTATACTCCCATGAAGCCCCGGTGCTAATATGTTTTACAAAATCCTCAGTTTGTATACAACATGGTGAACCATTGCAAGGAGTTTTTTAAAAATAGTGGTGTGCTAGGTTAAATCGGAGCACCAGTGCGTATACTACTTGATAGCACTAGAAAAAGGTTAAATTTAAAAAATGTCGGCCTTAAAATTAGTTTTCACCATTTTGGTGCTATACTCCCATGAAACATGGGTGTTATTCATATATTGAAATGCCTAGTGCATAACAAAAATGGTGCACTTTTGTAGGGTTTCTAATTTATAAAGTAACGGTATGCTTTGTAAATAATCTGGGTCGGTGTTTTGGGTATTAGAGCATATCAAAACAAGGTTAAATAAGAAAAACATACTAATCGTAAAATTCACTTTTACAATTTGCAGTGTTGTATATCTCTCAGGCATTGATGTTACTCTTACCTTTTTGAAGTGCCTTGCCATTGGTGGTTCCCTTGTTTTCCATCCTTCCATCCGTTGCTCACTACGTGGCTTTCGAATTTTCTCAAATTATGGTCAAATTTGTTCTTTTCTTTTGCATGGAAACCATGCCTCCCTGACGAGCAAATGTCTAGGTAATGTCTATGTTTCTCTCTAATTTATTTTTTTCGCAAAGTAGAATTAAAACTTAGGTAAAAAAATCCATTGTTTTCGATTAAAAATTAGGTAAAAGAATCCATTGTCATGAGTTGAGAGGTATGTTAGAATGCGGGAAAGGTAATTTAGATGTAGGCTTTGCAAGGGGAGGTGGGCAATCATTTGGAAAAACGAAAGAGTATATGATCTTTCTAGACCTATGCTGACAATAATGTCTAGAATTTTGAGGAGCACAATAGATTTGAGAAAGAGGATATGAATAGAAGAGAAGATCAAATCTCTCATGGGTGACATCAACCATAAATCCTGAGGAGGAGGTTGTAGTTGATAGTCATGGTATTCCATTAGTATATACATTATGAACCACCCAACACAAAGGCAATTAGAAAACACTCGTGGCTCATTTTCGTAAGAGATGTGCCAAATCGGTAACAACTGCTTAGCGCTAGAGGAAATTGTTCTTGAATATCAAAGGCTAATCTGATCTCACATAACCATAATTTAAAGATAGATTTAGTTAATTTATGATTATATTAACATTTCCCTTTCTTTTGGAATTGGCTATTCAGAAGTTTAATTTAATTATTAATAATTATTAGATGAGGAGTAAGATTTAACCTATACAAAATATTTTATTAGCACATCCAAAAATATAAAGTAAAATGACTAGTAAATGTTCAATCTATAATAAATATATTCACTACATGATACATTTCATGATGCTAAAATTAAAAAAAATCATGAAAACTAATGGCTAATCTTATATTTTCTAAAATAATAAAAAAAAAATCTTGAAAATTAACTAAATTATGAATTTATTTTAAATTATTATTATTATTATTATAAATTGTATAAAAGAATAAAATATACAACACAAGTCTTAACCATGGATATTTACCTTTGTTTTACCATGAAGATTCCTAATCTCTAAATAGACTTTGTTACAATATTATGGGCCAATGCCATCACCGATCAATACCACATGTCCATAAAACCATAGTAATTGTTCGCCTAGTATGTTGTAGTGCTATAAATGTTCATAAAAATTTACATACTAGCTTAGTTTAAAAATAATAAAATATTAAAAGTAATAAATAATAAAATTGAATTTGCTATATTGTAATTTTGTTTTAGTAATAAAAGTATGAATACTTTTTTAGATAAAAATATCATAATATACATTCTATATATATATATATATATATATATAATATTATATATATATATATAATATATATATATATATTATAAATCCATTTTATTATATAACTTAAAGTGTGTAGTGCTATAAATGTTCATAAAAATTTACATACTAGCTTAGTTTAAAAATAATAAAATATTAAAAGTAATAAATAATAAAATTGAATTTGCTATATTGTAATTTTGTTTTATTAATAAAAGTATGAATACTTTTTTAGATAAAAATATCATAATATACATTACACACACACACACACACACACATATATATATATTAAAATCCATTTTATTATATAACTTAAAATAATATTTTTTGTGACAATCTTTAATTTTAATTTATAAGCACATAAAAATTGAATACTTACAACAAAATTACAATATAAAAGCATTTTTAACCACAGATCTTTACCCACACATTATCATGGATATTATATACCTGTAAATATGACTTGTTACAATACGATGTGTTATCAATACCAAATTCACAAAAATCATAACTAAATTTTTAATCAAAATATTTTATTTTAATTTAATTTTAACTCTCCAACTGAGTATGAAAAAGATGTTGTAATGTTCTTAAACATTTGAAAAAAAAATTATAATATATATATAATATATATATATATATTATATATATATATATATATATATATATATATCCATTTTAACTTTGTATCACCGAGTGACAAACATTTACTCAAGTTTTGTACTTCTTGATAGTGTTGGAAATTCGTCAACTAAGGGGGTCTCCCCGATTAAAGTCACAATAAGACTTCACACCATTTGGTGCAAGAGTCATTGTAGAAATAAGGCCCGACTATTGTATGTTATTAGAGATATGCATTGGCTACAACGTTCATTACAAAAGAGTAATGCACATATACTTTTTGATTAGAAAGTGAGTATGTCTTGTGGAATGTATTAAGGTTCTTCTACTAAAAGGGGAGAGAATAGTGGGCCTTTTAGAGACAAGTAATAGTAATAATATTGTTAGGTCCCTATAATACTAGTGATTACCCCATTATTATTGTAGTTGCATCCCTTATTAATATTGTTGTGCCCCTATTGTCCCCATATTGTTATTACTGTGCCGCATAGAATCCCTCTATTGTTTATTTTGTGGCTTTATATTATTATTGTTAGGTCGGCTAGGTTATATTGTGACTCCTTAGACTCCTATATATAGAAAGGAGGTTTTGTCATTTGAATCATCCAAGAATTGTTCATTTATGTAATGTAAAGGAGGTTGCCCCCTTGAAGAGGTTGAATTCTAATGCGTTGATCTATCTTTTCTATCTTTTTGTGAGCTGGTTTTATAACATTTGGTATGAGAGCTTTGGATTTTAGGGTTTCGCTGCTCCAAATAGGTCATCATGGCATTTTTGCTATAACTTTTTTTCTGCGACATTTCAGAAGCTAAAAAAAACCCATTTGAGACGAAATCACACTGAACCTCGAGTCCGAATTTCATAGATTTTCGCACTATATTTGTGGAGATATGATCTGAGGAAGTTGGTCTCTTTGCAGACTCCTGAATTACATTCCAAACATGTAACCTAGGGAAAATCGTCATTCGGATCAAAATTTCGTAAGAAGGTGTAGAAAGGGGACGGACTATAGTTTCTTGTATATATTTTTTAGAGTCAAAGGTTGAAACAATGACGCGTGGCACGTTATACAAGTTCGCTCTATTGAACTATTCTATAATCAGGTCACTGTGGAAGATTTGGCATAACTCTTGCCTGGAGAATGCAATTTGGATCATACTGGTGGCATTGGAAAGAGGACGTAGAGGGCTACTACAAGTCGCAATTTAAAAACTAGATGATCTGAAATTATAGAGATACATCATATTCAATATCAAGCTGCTACAAAGTGAAAAAAGGTGTGCAGTTTTTTTTAAATTTTTGCATAAGCTTGGTTTGAAAAATTAGTTTGAAGGAATTGAAAGGGCATAGTAAAGCATTATTATCAGTAATTGATGCCCCGAGAAAAGAAAATGCAAACACCTAGTAAGTAACCTGAAAGCTCTGGCATGACTCATGAAAGAGAGGAAGAAATGCAACATGATATATCAAAATTACGAGACCAAGTGAAACAAGTGTCACTTGCACAAAAAGTAACAGAATCTAAGATGTATGGTTTAAAGAAAGGCGTAGAAGCTAAGATGAATGAAATGGAATCTAAGATGGATGATTTGAAGATAGATTTGAAGAAAAATTTCAAGACAGGCATGGAAGATTTGAAGATAGGCATGGAAGATTTGAAGACATATTTGACAAAGTTTCTACAAGAAATGCTTACTAATGGTGAAAGGGTAGTAAAGGAAACTCATGATGAGAAAAAAAGAAATGTTAATCATGATTTCATAGACTCTAATGTTGGACCGAGACCCACCATATTCCAAAAATCGATATGAGGAAGTTTGATGGCAAGGATCCCGCAACATGGATATTACAGAGGGAGCAATTTTTCGATCTCAATAATGTGCAAAACACACAAAAGGTACGTATTACAACTTTATATTTGGAACCAAATCAGTTTGTATGGTATCAATGGCTTTGCTCTCGTAAACAATTATCACTTGGGAAATTTTTACGGAAGAATTGATAGCACATTATGAGGATACAAAAAGCAACACTTTTTTTAGCCAATTGATAAGTCTCAAACAAAAGGGTTCAATAATGGAGCACATTGAGGAGTTCCAAAAATTGATCATAAGGGTAAAAAATATTCCAGAGGAGCATAGGATTGATGTGTTCATAGGGACTTTAAAGGATAATATCCAACATGATGTTCGCCTTTGGGAACCTGATTCATTAGAAAAGGCATTCAGGTTAGCAAGAAAAATGGAAAGAAAAATTATGGCAACCAAGAAGCATAACACTCACAACTATAAATATGGAAGTGTTGTTGCCCCTAGTCTTCCACAACCTATAAGGTCAACGCCACAACAATTGGAAGAAAAAAGAGCAAAAGGGCTTTGTTACAGTTGTGATAACAAATACACTAAAGGTCATAAGTGCGTTGAGAAGAAATTATTCTACATAGATTGTGAAGAGGAAGAAGAAAAGGAGCAAGAAAGGTCAAAAGAAAAGGATATACTCTAGGAACAAAGCCTAGAGAAAGAAGAAATGAATCTAACCATATCTTGTAATGCATTGGCTGGAATTACCATTCCTCAAACCATCAAGATAGAAGGAAAAATCAAGAAGAAAAAGGTACTAGTGTTGATTGATTCAGGAAGTACCCACAATTTTATTCATTGTAAGATAGCAAAATAATTGAATTGCTTCCTATATCCAGCACTAGAGTATCAAGTGATGGTTGCAAATGGAGGAACGATAAATTGCTCTGGAAAGTGCCATAATATCAAGCTATCCATGGGAGAATATGTATTGACTAGCTCAATGCTTTCCATTCCAATGGGAGGTGCTGATGTTGTTCTAGGAGCTCTTGCTGGGTAAATATTCACAAGTATTATTTGGTTTAGCTGAGTAATATTTGCAGGAATTAACTCAGTTTGGTTTATTCACATGTATTCTTTGGTTTACTTGAGTAATATTTGCAGGAATGGACTTAGTTTGGTTTTCTTAAAATAATAGAACGGAATACTACCATTAACTTCAACCTTCATAGTGAATTTGATGCAATCATACTGAGAATTAAGATGATTAATAAACAAATCCAATTTCTCATGACGATGGGGCCAACCAACACAACTATCATTAACAATCTTTTTTCATAGCTTGCGTTTAAATTGAAATGAGGGAAGATCTTTGGTCTCACAATCCTCCATGAATAAATTAGCAACGACAAGGGAGGGTGGAAAACCGATGTCTACTCCATATGTATGTTAAATGAACTCAGCCTAGAAGCTGAAAAAGATAGATTTCAGGCAAACCCTAACTAATTTGGCAATGTCATTATCATTGATCCGATTTATAACATTAATGGACTCATTAATGGGGATTAGTGTAAAGAGAAATAAAGTCAAAGATTACAAACAAGTCCTGAGGGTCTAACTTAATGCCCAATAACTCCTTGCCAAAGGAGGCAGAGTCTTTGATGAGGAGTTAGTGTGACCAGCCAAAGGTTTTAACTTATGTAGTAAGAATTTAAGAAGAAGATAAGTAGGCCCAACTATTATGTTAATAATAGGTCTTAAGGAGGCCCCAACCTTATGAATTTTGGGAAGGTCATAAATCTTGGGAGTGAGAGGGTTTCTTTCAATATGTTTCTTTCTTAGGGAGTTAAGCGAAATATTGGATTTTACGAAATAGATGACCTCCTTAGAAAAAAAATTAATGGGATTTTTATTGAGTTTCTTGTAACTACCACTTTTATGAAGGTGTTCTAACATTTTTCTAACATAGTTAGTTTTATCTAAAATAAAAACAATCCCATTTTTGTCAACCTTAAGAACGATGAAATATGGGTTATCTATTACAGATTTAAGGGTAAGAAACTCATTTTTGCTAATGTTTCCCTTGGGGGGGCTTCACTTTCTTAAGAAAAATATCACAATATTGTCTAATAACTTCTTTAATGTTATTAGGAAGGTCCCTAATCCCATATTCAGTGTTGTAGATAATGTCCTCAATGGGAATTTTTCTAGGAGCCAGGGATAAATTGAACCCTTTTTCTAAGAGGTGAAAAATATGAGGGTCCAACTAGATAATAACAATAATCATCGTCATCATTATTATTATTAAAAACAACACCATTATTATTATTAATATTAATAAAAACAACATCAATATTATGATTATTATTCCTATTATTATTATGATTTGATATATTATTATTAAGGGAATTATTAGTGTTATTGTAAATAATGTTGTTATAATAATCGACATAAGGGAGATATATGTTATAATACGAAAAAACATGTGGGAGGGAATATGAAGAAGAAACACGAGGAACATAAAGGGATGGGGAAGGAGGATCCGTTACCAATGAAGAGGAGGAGAGGGGTGTGTTTATGAGAGAGGGAGAAATTAAGTCAACGGAAGGGAGGTTCAAAAGGATGGAGGGGGATGTGGAGTCAACAGAAGGCATTAGTCATCGTGGGGTTGACGAATCATCCTCAAGAGATACGACATGGTTCATGGCATAGTTACGAAATTACAATTGAAATACGAATGTGAATTCAATTTGATACAAAAAAAAATTTGATGGTTTAAAATTGAATACGGAAAAAATTTGGGAGTATACATCTTTCCCATACTCAAATATATTATTTTTTCAATATTTAAAAATGAAATAAATAGATGATGATAATGTTGAAAACCTCAAAAACACCTTAAAAACAATTATCAATGATAAATGTTGAAAATAAAATTATACCTTGGAACAATGTCCATAACCTTACATTAGAATACAAAATTATACAAATTAATTTTTTCATCCATATATCCAACAATATCATATATTATATGATGTTTGATATAAGGTAAAAATTTTAGGAACTCCACATTGTAGTGAGAAATATAGATTTCAAATTACCATCCCAGCTTAAGTTTAGAATGTGGTTATATATAATGTAAAAACATTTTCAAAATATAAATTTATATCCTTAATTACTATTACTCATTTATCAATCTAAATTAAATTATACTTTGTAACTAATTAATCATATTGTTTTTAATTACAAATTATTATTAATTTGATCAAACAAATTTTTATTTTATAATACAAAATATTAATATTACGATTTACTACTTAATTAAATTTCTAAAAAAATCTACTTGTATTATAACCCATTGACCTAAGGGATAGCTCAGTTGGTCAAGTTCTTGTTGCTAAGTACCTAGCTTATCAGAAGGTCATGGGGTGAAATCTTCTCGACACCCTTAGAGTTAGGCCTTGCTAGTTTGGCCAAAAGGTAGATCCCTTCCAGTTGATCTACCTGGGTTTTCTTGTGGATGTAGTGGCCACTTAGTTTTCGTGAACCACCTGTAAAAATAAACCATAATACAACCCATAAATCAATGAATTAATTAACTGAAGAAATTTACTTTGAAAAAAGTCATTGTATTAAAATTAAACTAGCGACTAACATATACCATCTCATGGATTTGAAGCACTAGTTGAAAAGTAGGTGGGCCCCGAGGGATTATTTTTTTAACGTGAATCTATGGATATCTGTACTGAGTTTCTAACTATTGTAGTAAATTGCAAACTAAATCGAATAATCAAAATTTTGAAATTATTTTGTCGATACGATCGAGTTTGTTAACCATGCTTCATGGAGAATAAGATTGGAGGACTGGCCAGAGGGCTAGGGGATGAAGCATAGGTCAATGACGATGGGATAAACTTCAAAGAACAATGCCTGAGAGATGTTTTAGATGAATAACATCATTGGGATGACATTCCAGACATAAGAATCATATGATGACTACACAGATTCGAAGGGAGATAAATAACTATGGCCTTTAGGGACAGACCATCACAATTGAGAGATTCTTTGGGAAGAACAATCAACGAGGGGTTAGTGATGTGAAGATTGCTTGATAAAATATCACGGTAGAGAAGAACCATGTTCCAAGATAAAATAGAGGTTGAGGGAGATAAAACAAAAGAATGATGACAGACCAAGACAAACAAGGAAACTTGATTGTTGACCCACGAGTTAAGCGCAACGATTTGATCACATCGAATATAGTTGTTTGATAAAATTGAGAAGGTTGTTAGCCACATAGAGTGGTCACATAGAGCCATAGATTTTATTCGCCACAGATTGTCATAAATTTGATTGGCCATATCTAAGTGGAGAGATAATAAAATCTGTGATAGATAATCCAATTCGAGTGCAACCCTACAAATTCTAGGAGCTGAAATAGTAGAATGACGAGAGACCGAGAGATATGAGGAAACCTGGTTATTGACTCACATGTTAAGCACATTGATTTGATCACATCCAATATAGTTGTTTTGATAAAATCAAGAAGTTTATTAGCCACATAGAGCCTGAAAATTTATTTGCCATACTATTGTGAATGTGATTAGCCAGATCTAAGTGAAGAGAGAATAAAATCTGTGTAGCGAATCGAATTTGAGTCTAACCCTACAAATTTTAGACCAGAGCAAAGAAAAACTCATTTTCAAAAGGGCACGCTTTTTTTTCTAGTTGAGTAAATAAACTGCAGAATACATACATGCAGATATAAAGAGAGAGAGAGAGTTTCTATTTATTTGACTAAGTTTTTTTCTAGTTACTTGGATCTAAGCTTAGATGGAAAATGTCAAGGTAAGAAATCTGTCGATGCTTAACGTCAAAACTATGTAAAAACCAGAATAAGTTCATTAGGGGAATTTTTAGGTCTAAAATGGGCCTCCTAAGAAAAATGTACAACCAAAATTAACTTTTTAAGAACCAATAGGATTCAGGATGATGATGTAAACCATGGGAGATGATTCACCATTTTTGGAGTAAATAAGTAAAAAGATTAAAAAATAATAAAATAATAAAACTACCTTTTCAACTTTATTTTCATCTTATCTCCCTAAGGGTTTACTCAATTTTTGAGCGGGAGTACTCATTGGATGCAAAATTTAATTCCTCATCTAAGGAGTACCCATGTTGCATACTTTTGATGGACCTTACTACATGAAAAATAAGAAACCATGTTTTCATGTATTTCTCCTTTTTCGTGTAGCAGGGTATATTGAGATTGGCTGTAAGCATGCCCTGTAGTGACAGTCTGTGAGGTCGATATGCTCTAACATGTTTGTGGGGAAACTCATTTATTATTATATGTTGTTTTATTGTTGTGAATAATTGTTGGGACATCTTGCAGTGTGGGAACACATAAGAAGAGTGCAAGGTGTATTATAAGAGCACCAACACCATAAAGTATGAATGTCAACAACCACCTCAAGCGAGGCCACTAGAGGAGGTGAATTTTGCAAAATCTATACATTACTATTCAAATGTATAGACGTACATCCTTAATTAACCTTCCATGAATTATCTTATAAAAATTTGTTGGCTATCCACATAATGTCCAAAATTTCAAGTGATTGTACAAATTTTCAGAAGCTCTAACTAATCACTCACATTTTTCACTCCATTGTTTATTGTAAATTCGATACACTCATATTTTAAACACCACCATATCAGATGAAGAACGTTCATTCAATTTTTGTTGGGACCAATACATACATCTTCATTTCTAAATGAAAAATTATTTCATTGGAGTTCACCTATTCTACTCTGCCCAAATTTCATATCAAATATGTTCCCTCATTTTAGTACTTGCAGAGAAAAAGCATGTTCAGTTTAGTTTATGCCATTATAAATTATATTCTAAAAACAAATGAGTTTCTAAATATGTTTGAAATCATTTTGCTAGACTTCCACCGACACTTTTTGCCAACATTTCATAAGATATATGTACACTATTGACAAATAACATCAAAACACAAGAAACCATACACCCTCTTTGGGATTCGCTAGATGATGAAATTATGGACCTTAAAAATAGCTAGTAAGAATTTTCCTTCCAAAAGATATTATCCAAAAAAGAGACAAAGAATCAACAAAAACCTTCCAATTATTGGGGCCACGTTGTTTAAGAGATGGAAATCTACCCCCTCCTCCACGCAATTGTGGAGGATAATGCAGTAACTTAGACCAAGCTCATAAAGAAGACTGCCAAGCAGGCTTGGACGTTGGATCTTAAGGTAAGGGGATTTCAATAGCAACAACTTCAACACATTACAAGGAACCAATGCAAGTAGATGTTTCCTTTTTCCATGGGTTCCACTTCTTCATTGTGTTATTACTCTATCATTGGAACTGTTTCTTCAGTTTGCTGCACTACTTATGGGGCGTTTCAATTTGTTTTGTTACATGCGGGTCTATTGGTACTTGAATCATTTTTCTGTTTTTTGTTCTTTTGATTGTTCTAACTTTGTCTAAGGATATTCATATTTCTTTATTTCTATATCTTCTTCCTCTTTTTTCCAAGTTTGCAAGGACTCATTATCCTATTTTTGAACCTTTTCTACTTAGTATCCGAAGCAGTGTTTCCAAACTTGGACTTAATTAAAACTAGGAAAAACTACGGGAAGCATACACTTAGACCGAGAAAAATCGAAAAATTACATGTCCTAAGGACATCATAAACACTTTGAAAACATGCATGATATTAGAGAGATTTGTAACACTGATATGAAGCATTGGTTACCCTTCCAATTGCTAGTCCAATTTCCCTTATTTTGCAACTAGTTCCAATTTCCCTTATTTTGCAACTAGTTCGAGTTTCCACTGACTTTCAACCAGAATTACCAAGCTTTGCAATTTCCTACTTATCATTCTTTAGGGAACTGATTTCTCAATTCTCGGGATAGAAGGAAATTATTCAATTGAAATGGATTTTCTCATAGTTCACTCATTCTTTCCAAGCATAATCCAAAAGTTGTAAATTAAAAGACCTGGAAATTTCTTCTAGTTTTAGGTCCACACATATGTCAGCATGCTGGGCTCCTTTTCTTTGTTATTTCCAACACATTTCATAATTTATGGTTTTTACCTAAGTTTCCAACATGCATATACTGGTATGGGAACATGTATGGGTACAAAACTTTTTCAAACAGGAGATGGGTGTATATCGTGGGTACATATATCAAATTTTATACATATAATGATATATGCAAAAAATGGGAACTAAAATTAATGTAAATAAAAATAATTAAGATTCATATTTTGGATTCAAATCAACTTTCACTTAAATCATTCTAGTGTTTGATATTCATCAAATTACATTCATGTTTCTAACATTGAATATTAACATTCCTTCCTTTTCCAGATATATTGTGAAAATGACAAATATAAAATCTGAAACTTGAACTTGATGATACTCAAAAGTGGGGACTTGGGAGTGAATAATGTTGATAATTATGAAAGTGGCTTAACACTAAGTTTCTAGACACCAATTTCCTACAATAAAATTTGTGATAAATGTTCCTATTCCTATAATATATTCTCCTAAGCTCTTCCATTCTCATGTAGGCAAAACTAGAAATGAAAAATGAGATTGAAATTAAGTTTGAAAATATATAAGGGGAAACACTTTACATGTTTGAGGGCTTCCTGCTTGGTGCATCCTAAAAAGGCTTTATTGGGGTTTTTAACATGTACAGGGGCATGGATACAAAGAATTGGATACTTAGGTACATGTACCCATACTAAGGGTTGTACCTGTGTAGCAGTGATCACTAATGGCATTAAAATCCAAATTGTGATATACTTAAGAGCGTAATTAGTTGTCCTACCCACATAACTATTGTAGGGAAACCTTCAACTGGATGAAATCCATGGTTTAATATCTCATGAACTAACTTGATCTACCCATGTACCAAGTTCATCCTTTGAAGACTAAGTCTATCTTTCTAGTGAAAGAGAATGACAATAAAATAGCCTATGTTATGGTTATCTCAAATGTTCCTTGTGCTTTACTTATTTCAACTAAAATTCATTATTGTCTAGAAAGAGGGTTATATTGATATAAATCTCTAGAAAAGGACTTGGTCTTTCAACATGATGCTACCTTCTATTATTGGATCTTAATTTAGAGAGAATATGGGCTTTTCAACTTGGTGGATGATCCCACTCTAATATGGATAGTGAGAAAGTTTCGACTTCCCTTCTATTTTTTCTCCCCATGTAACCAAGCATTCCATCCTTCAACCTATAGGCAGAGGTAAGAGTTTGTTCAGGGCTCAACGTCATTCAAAAAAAATGATTAAATTCATTACAACAATATACTCAATATCAGCTCAACATGCCAATAGAAGGAATTGAATCTCGAGGGGGGGGGTGGGGGAGAAACATAATCATTCCTCCCAACCACCCGATATTGACCCAATTGACTCTAATTACCCTTTTCTTGAAGAAGCTTACTGAGAATTTCTAGAGTAATGGGGAGGGTGAATGCCATCCACATTTATGTTCCATATAAGTACCTTAAAAAGGTAGAATAGTTCATAAAGAGCGTAAGTCCAAGCTTGCCAAGTTATTTTTAGTCCACCCTAATAAAAAATTCTTTGGGGTTTTCTACATGTACATAGCCATGGGTTCAAATAATTGGACCCCCAGGTACAACCGTACATGTAGTCATATTAGGGTTTTACCCATGTATCACCAATGGCATTAGAATCCAAGGTATGCTAAATTGAAGTGAGTGTTTTTTTGTCTTACCCACATAGATATTGTAGGAAAGTATTCCATTGGATGAACATGGTCTAATATCTCATGAATTAACCTCATCTGCTCATGAACCAAGGTCCTATGTTGAAAAATATTTATTTATCTTGTTGAACCAAGAAAATGACGATGAAACAACCTGTGTTATGGTTATCTCAGATGTTCTATTTGTTCTATTTATTTGAAATCAAACTCATTATTGTATGGAAAGAGGGTTATATTCCCAAAAATATGTAGAAAAGGACTTGGTATTTCAACCTGATAACACCTTCTACTATTGAGCCTTGGTTTAGAGACACATCGATCTTTTCAACTTAGTGGAAGATCCCATTATGATTTGGACAGTAATATTGTTTCTACTTTTCTTTTGCTTGATGAAGCTTACTCAAATTTTCTTTGCAATTCAGAGGGGGAAGCCCATCCTCACTTCTATTCCATTCAATTACCTTAAGAATGTAGGAGAGTTCACAAAGAGGTCAGTTCGAACTTGCAAAGATTTTCTTAGGTCCCACCCTTAAAAAATGTCATTGGGTCCTTTTACAGGTACAAGGAAATGTGTACGAAGAATTAGACCCTTTCTATTCCTAGATAACCTACCACCATTATAAATAGCTTGTACTCCTTTGTATTTTATAATATCTTTTCTATCTTTGTTCATTATTATAATTTGGATTTCATTGTACTATTATTCTCTCTAGAATATTCATGTGTTTATTCTTCCATTCTAGTTTTCATTTCACTTTTTTACGACCTAGATCAATGCTATCAGAGTAATCTTTTGTTTCTTATTTCTTAGTATGTATTATCAATGAGGTGAGGGTATTGAGATTTGGATCTCAAGTTAATTTCACTCGGGAAAACCACTATCGCCAACCCAAGTAGTTTTCCATGCTAGAAGAAAAGAAAGATGATGGAGAAAGAAACCTATAAAGTTGTTTTCCGAGGATTCCCTCACATGATTGAGGAATTAAATGATGGGCAGTTTCACTGAGATTCTTCAAACATTTCCAATGACAATCAAGGAATCTATTACAAGTAGCCATTTTGGAGGTGTGACACCCTTCAAGGTACAATTTAACTTTGATATATGTTTCTTTGAAATATAGATGGATGCAAAATGATTTGGATCAATAGCTAAATATGTTTGAAGGTTATTACTCTATTCAAAATATTTCCAACATAAAATGATCACCTTTTCAATCTTTGAAGCCTTTTTCCATGCCAAAGACTGGTGGGAAAGTTATTAGGAGAGATATAAAAAAGATGAGTCTACAATATTTAGGTTAGAATCCACCTAGTTGGCCATTATTAATTCCTTCAAAGGGGGTGTCTACCTAGTTGGAAACTATGATGACTAGTACACAAAATGGAGAACTATATGTCAAGAAAGAGACCAAATAGTGTTGGAGTACACCAATATCTTCGAAACCTTTTAATCAAATGTGAGTATGAGAGATTCCAAGTGGTACCAAATTTTGATGTATATCAACCACCTGCATAGGTATATCCAAACGGAAGTGGATTTATTTGGCATATCCCCATTAGTTGCCTATTATTGATATTCTATCAAAACAAAATAAAAAATTAAGTAGAGGAATAACTAGACGTTAGGGTATACAAATCCACAATAGTAGAAACATGGTAAAATTGGATCTATATCCAAGGGAAAGTGGATTTCTTTTACATATCGTCATTAGGAGCCTCTTATTAATATGCTATCAAAATAAAATAAAAAATTAAATAGAGGAATAACTAGAAGTTAGGGTCTACAAGTCCACAATTTATAAAAGTGGTAAAATTGGATCTAACTCAGAGAACAAAGGGTGGAAAAAGGAAATCCAACCTCCACACAACTAGTCCAAGGCATAACTAGTCCAAGGCATAAGTAAAGAAAGGTAATAGAAACTTAGAGAAATACAATAGAAAGTGTTGTAAGTACCATAAAACACCTCACATAAGATTGATGAATGTCTCTCGAAATAGTCATTGAATAATATGCTTAAGTAAAAAAGAACTTGACTCAATTAGTCAAACTCCGGTTTATAGAAGGATAAAGAGAATCATTGGTTATGCCAATTTTAAATTATGCTTGTTCCTAGATTTAAACTTTAATAACTAATTATAACTATGAATAATAGTGGCGTTTCTTCATCTATATAAAGTTAATCATGTTTGCATGAAAAGGAAGAAAGTAAGACATTGTTTTGATTTTATTCATTGGTGAAGCATGATGAGATGTGATGAAATTGGAGTTCTCTATACTTATATGCTTTAACTATCCGTTGACAATCAGAAAGGAATATAAAATATATTAAGCATACGTGTCAATAGGTGCCAATCCATCAAGATAATCTGAATTTTCATTCAATGCATTTAATAAAGCAAGAATGTATAACTATCTTGGAATCTAATGAACCATAACAAAAAAATAATGGCCAGTGCCTATTCAAAATAGTAATATTCATGTCGTTCTTTCTTTCAAATGATAAATTTTACATATTTAAATCGATAACATACAATCCTGGCATTCATTGAAAAATATGATAATATTCAGGTCTAACCTTCTAGCGCTCACAGAAAATTCTCTTTCGTAGCCTCCAAAATGTTTATAGAGCTAATCATGGGTAGTTAAAAAAATTTTGAGTGGAGAGAGGCCTAATTTCTCAAATAATATCCTCCACTATTGCTCGTTCCATTCCTTTCCTCCACCCATTTCGGCTATCAGATCAAAAATCATCCGTACTTCCTCACTTGGTATTGGCTTCTCACACATAACTACCTCTACCACTATTACTCTATCGTTATCAATCAAAGCCTTGTGACAATTTGCAAGGATTTTTACAGATCAATCATCATCCCAGTTATGAACTACGTGCTGCAAATTTAGTGAAATAGCACTAAATATAATACTAAACCTAGACCAGGCTAGCCCTGATGGAATCCATTTAAATCTTATATGATTCTAAAAGAAAAATGAAGAGAAAAATTTCAATCTGATCCTTAGAGATAAAGTTATGACGATTTTCCCAAGGTCACCTGTTTGGAATGTAATTTGGGAGTCTCTAAAAACCCTAGATGTCTTGGTCTATATTTCCAAAAATATTGAGAAAAAAGATCTAAAATTCAGGCCCAAGCTTCACCAAGTTTTTGGCTCAAATGGGTTTTAATTTCAGAGCCTTCATCTTCGTAGAAACGAAATTATAATGAAAATTCCACGATGGCCTGTTTGAGATGGAATTACGGAGCTTGCAAAAACCCTAACTTCCTTAGATCATATCTCCAAAAATGTACGAGACAAGATCTGAAATTCTGACCTGATGTTTAGAATGGTTTCAGGTCAAATGGGTTTTTTAGTAGCTTCTAAAACTTTGTAGAGAAAAAGTTATAGAAAAAATTCCACGATGACCTTTTTGGAGTAGAGAACCCCTAGAATCCAGAGCTTTGATACCAAATGTTATCAAACCAACTCATGAAAATATAGATATGATATATCAACGACTTAAAAATCAGCCTCTTCGAGGGGGAAACCTCCTTTACATTACACAAATGAATAATTCTTGGATGATACAAATGACAAGGCCTCCTTTCTATATATAGGAGTATAAGGGATCACAATATAATCAGAGCCAACATAGCAATAATAAGGTAAGGGAACAACAATAGCAATAGTGGACTTCTAAGCGGCACAATAATAACAATATGGGGACTATATGGGCTGAATCCATTGTCACTTTCAAAAACATGATTTAAACACTACTTCACCAAGATTTGTTGATATTTTTTACTCCTCGTCCAAAAACCTTCCCAAAAAATCATTAATCATGACAAACAAGAAACGACAATGACAAAAGGATGTAATACAAAAAATAATGTGTAAATAAGAGTCAATAAAAGTTTACGTGGTTCTAGAATTTCTCCAAGAATTTAATATAACCTATAGTTGTTCAAAATCCCGTCAAGGGGAAAAAATGTGTAACTTGGTTCTAGAATTTCTCCAAGAATTTAATATCAACGATAGTTGTTCAAAATCCCGTCAAGGGGAAAAATATCGATGATAATTGTTCAAAATCCGGTTAAGGGAAAAAAATATGTCACTGGCCTAAAAGCCATTTTTTTTACTATAACGGTTGATAAAAAGTTTATTTATTTATTTTTTTTGATAAAAAAAACAATACACAGATCGAATGAGAAGCCTGGAAATCCAAATCAATGAGAAGATCATATAGGGAACCGTGGTAGCCAATCAACCAGTGCACCCTAGAGGGACCTGTTCTCGATCATCACCAAATCTAAAGTATAATTCTCACCCTCCTTCCACCATCCCGTAAAAACTTCAATTTATAATGAAAAATATCAGACAGGAGGATGTAATTGGTTCACATTGAAATCTAAATTTTTTAGGCCATAATAGTCCCCTGCTCCAATCTCTCTACGACCTATCATGACACCACATATCCAGGAAGCCAATGATTTGAATGTATTCAAACTTTACGGGAAGTGTGCTTAAAACTATAAAGCACCATCTTCCTCGAGGGATTATTATCTTAATGAAAAAAAAATGTGTTGTCCTAGTGAAACCGAGAACACATAACACCTACTCAAGCAGCTTCTCATCGAGCTGATTTGTCACCAAATTTAGAAGGCAAAAAATTGTAGCCTATTTTTTTTTTTTTTAAATTTAGTAGCGATTGAATTTTGTTTTTAATGGTGGAAATAGATTCAATGTCATTAAAATGTTTTAAAAACTAAAATCTTGAAACTTGATAGCTATAATTCAAATTTCTCAAAATTTCTAATGAATTTTATCAAAATCTTACCAATTTTCTTTTTCTTTTTTATTTATTTATTCTTTATTTCTTAATAAAATATATATATAATATATATATATAATTATATAAATTATTTTATTTATTTATTATTCTAAATTTCATAATCGTTAGACTATCGTGATAAAAAAACACCTAGTAGACATTTCATTTCATGTTTAGTGGATACGGCCAAAAGCAGTTTGCCATTAAACTGACGGCCGACAGTGCAGATAGGCTACTTTAGGAGGGTCATGATTCTTGATAACTAATTTTTTAAAAAACTAATGTTTTTTTTCTATAATAACTATGATTATGTAAATTTTAAATTATACCTATTCCTAGATTTAAACTTTAATAATTAATTATAACTAAGAACGATAAAGTCAGTAATATTCAGGTCTAACCTTCTAGTGCTCACACAAACTTCACTTTGGTAGCCTCCAAAATGATTAGAGAGCTAATCACAGGTAGTTCAACAATTTTGGGTGGAGAGAAGCTCGATTTCTCAGACAATCTCCTCCACTGTTGCTCGTTCTGATCCTTTCCTCTACCCATTTTGGCCATCAGATTACAAATCATCCATACTTTCTGAATTGGGCTTGGCTTCTCACACATCACTGCCTCTACCTCTATGACTTTATTGTTATCGGTCAAAGCCTTGTGACAATTCTCAATGAGTTTTGCACATTGATCATCATCCCAGTGATGAAGTACATGTTGCAAATTCAGTCAAATAACGATAAATCTAAGACCAAACCTAGACCAAGCTAGCCCTAATGGAATCCAATCCAATTGGATATGATTGTAAAAGTAAAATGAAGAGCAAAATTATTCCTAGAAATTAATTATTCAATCAATTACCTTGATAAAAACGACATGAACAGATGGTATGCTCTCAAACATGTCACCACGCACAAACTACAACACAAATAGGGGTTTTAAGACAATATTTAAGACACTTTTTGGGTAAATTGTCTTCACTTTAGACAAAAGAAAACTTGTGTATTGTCTTAAATATTGTTTTTAAGCGGGTGTCCAAAAAATCATTGTCTGATAGATTATTGTCTTAAAAAATATTGTCTTAAAGATTATTGTCTAAAAATATTGTCTTAAAAAATATTGTCTCTATAAAGACAATATATAACACAAGCATTATTGTCTCTTAAGAGACAATTTAATTTTTATCCCTCTGGAGACAATTTTATTTTTGTCTCTCTAGAGACAACACTTGGATTAGAGACAATATGTCTTTAATACTAGCTATTGTCTCTCTAGAGATGATAAAAAAATTATTTAAATATAACTTTTGTCTCTTTAGAGAATATAAAACAATGAATCTAGAAATATCTCACCATTGAAATAAATCAATATATAAAACATTTAATTAAAAATAAACTACAAAATCATCGATTAATTCATGTTAGCACACAGTGGAATCGAACCACCAACCTCTTTCTTGTAAGGCAGACACTCTTCCATTGAGCTAGCACACTTTAAAGAATTATGTGAAGAGTTATGGCAATCCTTAAAATTAGATTTATAGCCATCGACTTTAAAAAAAAAAAAAAATGCAGCTACACGATGAATTTCAGACAAAAAAAATTGCATATTTCAACAGAGTTTATGTTGTCACATCTCTCCTTATCAACTTTGATAAGTAGAAGTGGTTATTGGAAAGATTCAATTCTCAATTCAATTTTTTGGGAATGGGATCTAAAGGTCTCTTTTTTTTGCTTACCAAAATTTCACACCCTTGCCCTAGTTACCAGCAGCATAAAGCTCAACTGATACACCATCCGGTAAAGACTTCCTTTTGGTGTCTACTAGACCATTCTATTTCCGAGAAAGAACTTTGACTCTATTGTTTTATTTCACATGTCATTAGATTACTTTAAGTCATGTAACTATTTCCCTAAGAGTGGATAATAACCATAGCTGCGTTATGATTTAAGGTGGTACCTTTGGCCTGTAAGTTAATAATAGTACTTAAGGTATTGGGCCTCTCCTACTGTAATTTGTAGCCTCGATATATGGACTGTTCAGACAATTGAATAACATTATGATATATGGATTGTTCTGATTCAAGGACTTGCATAAATAAATTCACTGACGAGCTTATATTATGCTCACTCTAAAAAAGACTCCATGCACAAAAGCTAAATCCTCAAAATTAGTAGAAGCTATATTTTTATACAAACTATGGAAAATCAAAAAATTGTATTACTTCACCTGACTGCCAAACTATATGATTCCTTTTAAATAGTTAATCTTCAACCATACAAAATTTTACTTCATATCATCCACACTAAGCCTCTTTATAACAGAAAAATCAGAAAATGGTATCATCCTTGACAGGCCCATGATTTTCATTGTTTGATGCACCTGTGACACCTGGAAACATGCAAGGGTTAAGTTTAGAAAACCTCAAAAATTCTACTTTTAGAAGACACAAGAGAATGTGTACACTTTAACTCGAAAATGTAAGAAATATACCAAATCCAATATTGTCACACCATATGGCATAAAACAGTAGAGGCAAATGAACTGAACAAAGTAATAATTAAATTCCCCACCATATTTTGTAAGTTGTATAACTCTAAAAGTAGGTCACAATTACAAATCACAAGTAGTCACACCACGAAATAATATAAAGCATGAAATAAAAGTAGGAATTAAATCCCATCACCGGTTGTAACACTGTCAAAGTAGTTAGCCTTTCTAAAGAAGGAATGTGTTGCTCCAATTGCACTTATGGGACTAGAGAAGATGAAGAAAATTGTCACTAAACTTATTCAACAATACCTAAACGGTGGAAATAATTTTCGAATAGATGATACAAAGTTTTCACTTCTTGCAGAACACATGTCATGACACCTTTGGAAACATAAAACATAATAAAGACACAAGTTACCCACATAAGTAGATGTTGCCACTTTATTTTTATGAACCCAAAGAGCCCTTAAAGTTGGTACAATTAACCTATATTCACATATCCTCAAATGTTAACTTACATTTGAAGGTAAGAGTTAACATAAACCATATTTTTATAAATAATAATGGAGATACGTAGAACCAAATAGTTTGAAGTGAAGACCCTTTTGAATTATTACAAAATGAAGCATATTATGATTATATGGTACAAAAATTTAATATAAGCTATAAATATCAGTAGATATAGTAAAATTTGTCCTAATATTGTACCAGATTCTATCCAATTATAATTAAAACCATGTAGCTTGCTAAAACAAAAACCTGTACAAGTATAAAATGTGCTTAGAATAATATATGTGTGCTTTGAATTTTCAACAGCATCAAGGAAAGACTTAATTTCAAAAATAAATGCTTTAATGAGCTCCATACCTATTACTTACCACTTCAGATAGAAGTGTTGAGCATGGCAACTGCCAAAAAGACATATTATTATTAGACATATTGGAAGAAAACTCCTTGAACTAAACATAAAATATAATACTTATACTAGAAAATCCTATACAAATGCAAACATCTCAAACTGTGACAGATGAACTTAAGCCTTTTCATTGAAATAACTTACCACTTCTCTAGTATCCATTTTAGAATCCAAACTAAATACCAAAACCTAAAATACTGGCCATTCTTTAACATTTTTCCTTCTCATTCTCTAGCTCAAAATGGTGAGCCCCATGCTTGTGATCATAGGGCATAATAGAAATGGTAACCAACAATCCACATGATGCCATCGACTGCAAATCCTTCTATGCTAAGTATTTATTGTAGCTTTTTTGGAGGATATAGATATTGTACCATGCATAAGCATGATACTAATGACTTTCTAATATCCAAAATATCTTTGTTAACTTTGAATTGCAGATTGTTGTCATTTTAGGTTTAGGAATCTTCTTGACCATACAAAAGGCCATGAATATCTTCTATAGAGTTAAAATATTACTAAATATCATATGTCATTTGTCATAAGAAATAGTATAAGGAAAAAATATATTAAAAAAAAAAATAGCTCACAGATTCTACAGTAGGTTCATGAAATTCCATTCAACCCAAAGATTCCTCTTTAACAAGGTATTCTCCAATAATTAATTCCTACAAGCTCAAACTATATCAACCCTCCCATCTAGAAAAATATAATCCTATATCTAATTCAATGGATAACATTTTAGGTTTATAGCCCCCATTCAATAATGATACCTTCTTAAAGGTGTGCCAAAAATCTACTCTATATTCAACATTATAACTATTTACATCATGGGAAATATGGGTAAACACCCAACCAAAGATAAATTGTTTCTATAATATGATTTTGCTACACATTTCCCTCATCCCATTTGACAAGTAGGGAGACTTTCATCTCCAAATAAGGAGGAAATAACATGGATTTCAAGAGAGGAAGAAATTGGAGGATATAATAGTATTTATACGGCGCTAGCATGGATCCACATTAACTTTGAATATATAGATGCCATTTGTCATCTCTTTGTTTAACAAGGAAAGAATTATAAATCAATGCCTATAAGTTTCTTGATGCATTTGTGAAACATATGGCCTAATTATTCTCTTTAGTGTAACCTAACACATATCCATATCCTTATAGGTTAGTGATAAAGTATGACTATATCCTTAGAAACAACACTTTCATTGTGTTTAAAATCATAAGCTTCATCCACTCCCATGGGGCCTTCACCTAATGAATTGTGACATAGCACCTGCATTATGGAATATTAAAGAATACCTTTAATTTCACTAGGTATTGATAAATACCTCCAAAGTCCTTTTTCCAAACCCCCTTCCTACTACATATTGCCAATAAAGAAATTCTTTAGTTTTACTAGATATCCTTTAAAGTCTCCTCAATACCTATAAACCATTTGGTACCCTACAAATCCCCATAGTACTTATAATGCATTGACTCTATTCTTTACAATTTTAAAAGTTCCTTAATGAATGAACATGGTAAGATATTGGTCAATAAGGTGAAGCCCCTCTACCAACTCCTTTATTGCAAATATTATATTCTACCATAGATTGGTGACTAATATATAAGATATAAGTGAATCTACATCGCATACCTCCATTCTTCGCCTCTTGATTTTAGAGGATTTCATAGATTCCATTTTTGGAGACTCTAGATTATTATGTTGCTAGAGACTATTGATAACACTTCCACCTAAAGATGCACTTCTTAGGGGCATCAAATTCATACTATGTCTCATTCTCTTTGTCGTAGCACTATAATCCTCTGACATTAGATTTCTTGCTTGCAAACTAAATTTTGTTTGGTAACCAAATCCTCTCCAAGAACAACTCTAGAACCATTACCTACCGTAGAACCTGCCATCCTATCTATCAAGCTTACCACTAAACCTATTTCATTCACAACAACCCTCAAGTTCTTTAGGGAGATTGAGTTGATTCGTAAATTTTAGGGAAAAGAAAAAACATCAAAAAACATTCCATGATAGATACATCTCAACATGAACTCAACATTTAAGTTAACCAACAATTCTCATGATCTTCAAACTGGTATTAGAACAATTTATGGTGTCTAAGGGAAACCTCAAATAGAAGTGTTCCAACTTCCAAGCATGACAAAATAATGCAGTCCTATTTTTAGTTCATCTATTTTCTGACGCTACTTAGCCTCAAGGAAATTGATGTCGGAAACTTGGTAGTCAATTAAAGATATTAAAGTAATCAAAAGCATAACATGATTCTCAGAATAGTGAACTTCACATACTGAAATTCTTCAAACCCGATAAAATAATAAGGGAGATTAACACTTCATCTTTCAATTTTGTACTAGTGGTTGGGAGCTATTGAAGTCTCTAATATTTAGATTGCTTGAGTCCCAATTCAATCTATTACTGTAGTGACATATCCTTATGAAGGGGGTTTCTCCCACATGGGTAATTTCTTCCTTGAAACCAAATCCACCAACACATAAACTGGAAGGTAACGAACTAAAAAGTAGAAAACCAATACTCTGAACAGAACATGATATATTTGGAGGGCTTTTTAACTAGGATTATTGTTACAATACAGCCTCCTAATACCATTCCTTGATAACTATTTTCTAGGGTGCATGTACACAGTGCAATCACTTGCAACTCATCCTCAAGTATATAACAGAGAACCAGTCTAATGGACTCCATGATATATTTTCAAAACAAAACAACTGTAATAATCAGTCCTCGGACTGATAAATAAAATGGTCAAAGCTCCTTAAGGTTTTCTAATAATCTCCTAGTTTTTATGCTATTACTATATAAAATAATTAATTTTAATTTCTAATGTGACCATTTGAATGTATCATTCAGTAGAGCCAATAATAGCATGTTACATCCACTTTATTGTTCCCTTATGTTACTGGACCATTTTTATAATGTTTTCAGTATAATTTTATTCAACTGAATAATAATTTCCGTTGTGGAACAATATTGCATTATAAATTGATAAAGAATATGGTTTTCCCCTAAACATAACCACGGGATTTCCATTACATCATCTAGGAGAAACCACGATGAATTACTATAAAAGTCTCATCATGGAATTTACAATAGTGGCTGGGTGTCTATTACACCAATGATCAAACCCAAGGAGAATTCCAAGTTTCGATATATTAAAATTTGAAAAGGCATGACGCTTGTTTTGTTTCAAAAAACAAAAGGATGTAAACATAAACTATACCGAAATGTTAAGGAAAATTGAAACATATCCATGGAGCCTAAAAATTGCATAGGTTAGGTAGCTTGCACTATTAATGTGGCAACAAGTAACAATAAATAGACCTTTTATGATCAATTTCTAAAATAATGTGGAAAAAGAAAATAACTTTCCTTCCAGATATAATCTGAGAAAATGAGTTCACACCTGCATACCGCTTTTACCAAATTCTCCAATGGGGGTTCTGTTGTGCTTGACTTGCCTCACACTAGAAATCCAGATGAAACAATTTGGTGTCAATCTTGGTTGAGTGTATTCTGAGTTGGGCTAGGAGAAAAATTAGCTAATAGTGGTGAAGTAGAAATTTCGGGTGTACCAATAGGTAGAGACTGATCATGATTGAATCTAGGGGCTCTCTGCTTAAATCCCTGAGCACTTCCAGCATTTGAAATTGAAGAAATGGCAGAAGAGTGCTTCTCATTGTCTTCTATGTGAGGCGACGGAGCTGGGAGAGCAGAGGGTG
This sequence comes from Pinus taeda, assembly GCA_000404065.3. Lineage (NCBI taxonomy): Eukaryota > Viridiplantae > Streptophyta > Pinopsida > Pinales > Pinaceae > Pinus > Pinus taeda. The sequence goes on from APFE030333653.1 coordinate 194,267, forward strand.
AAGGTGCTACAAATGGCGAGGTTGCAGGTTACACGGGAGTTTCTTTAGGAACTTGAAGTGGAGATGCTACTAAACTTTGTTGATCAATCTTGTGGGGAGGATTGTTGAGAGACTTGTAGAGAAGCATCATGGAGAAGTTGAGGTGAAGAAAAAGGAAGTGTTGACCCTGTCTTAAGTTGCTTATGGTGATAAACTGAACATTGACTTAATACATGATGTTTTTGTATAAATGTTTGTTTAACAATAGACTATTTTGTCATTGATTTATTAGTCAACTCATTAATTTGTTGAAGTTGCGGCATTTTTTGTGCCCGAAACTGTGCCTGCAACTGAGCAGCTTGTTGATGCATTTTCTATTGTAATTGTTGGAATCGTTGTTGTTGAAGTTGTTGATTCTTCTATTTCAGATGTTGTTTTTGATGTTGAAAATGCTACTACTGATGTATCTTAAGTTATTTTTTCTTGTGCTTGCATCATTTATTTCTGCTTTAGAGCCTGGTGGTGGTGTTGTTTCAGAGCATTTATATTGTTTAGTTGTCAAGAATTAATGTCATTCCGCTGTAAGGAGCTAATATTATTTTGCTAAAGAGGAGAATTATGATGCCTTAAGAGCTTGTTCAGGTAACTCGTCGAATAATCAACCGTAACATTCAACTCTCTATATATGTGTTGAAAAGAGACTTTTAAAAATGAACTTTTCACTTGTTTGACTCTTTCCATGATTAGGAGAAGAATTAAGTTTTCTAGTTTAATTTTTCCATTTTCCCAATCCATGATGAGCTTAAAATCCCACAAGACCTGAAATCCAAGAAATTAAATTCTTAACAGTGAGAGAGAAAACAATTCATCCCTAGTATTGGTCCCCCACTGTCCACAATAGACTTAAATGTAAAACTATGTTTATCATTCAACCAACTCCACAAATTCCAAGATTCCCTTAACATGCACCAAAAAAATATCCACATGCATCTGCTTTATCTATTTCTAGATTTTTCAAAGTTCTAGGACTCTTCATTCTGCTAGATTTCTAGAGCCCTCCATAACCAAGACTAATTTCTTCACAAACCTGACATGTATACACACACACACACACACACATATATACTGTCTCCTTAATTTGAAAGATCATTTTATTTCTTGGAAACCAAAGATCTCATGCTACAGTACAAGGTAGCACCTTGCGTTCATTCAAATCTTGATCCTTTAACCATTTATCCAAACAAATAACCAAAGTATTCCCTACCCACTCTTCTTCCCTGTTTGTCAATTTCAAAGCTTCAATCCAAAGTTCTTTACTAAAAAGCCAATGCACTAGAAGATGATCAATAGTTTTGTAACTATATTTATAGAGTATGCATCTACTAGGACCTTATCAAAACCTCTTCTAACAATTTCCCCAAGTTAGTAATTAATTTTATGGTGCTAGCCATGAGTAGCATAGTTTTCAAAGGTCCTTTAGGTTTCCATAATAAATTCCATCGCCACTTCTTTTCATCCTCTTCATCCACCTCAAAACTAACCTTGTATTCTAGCTGTGCAATAGACATTCCATATTATTCGTTTTAGACCAAATAATTCCATCCTCTCCCTCCCTTAAGCGAAATAGCACTAGTATATATTTCACCATATCCTAGTCATACCTTATCCAGTCTAATATAAAAATTTGGTGCATTTATTTTGGATATTGTATGTGTATCTATACTAATAAATGTAGCCATGCATCTCTTTAGTCCAGAAGTAAAAATTAAGAGCAATGAAAATGACTTATTAACACATTCCTAGCAGCAAAAGAAACACAATAGGGATGCATCTTCACTGTGATGTAAACATGAGAAGTTAATAGTATTCCATGAAAATGCCAATAAAAAACTATAAAGAATGCCATTATTTTATTGTAGGTGTTGGTAACGACATTAAGATTGGATTTCAGATTAATGTGGTACACCTAGCACATAATCCAACATCTCTCATCCATGACTATGTTAAGAGTTTTCCTATCAACACCTAAAATAGTCATCTATTGTGATTCTCATATTGGGATGAAACTTCAATTGTATCCATTTTTTAGATATTTGGAATATTTATGACCCTATTTTCTACTTCATTGTGTTCAAAGAGACTAGAGTTCAACTCACAACAGTTGCAAGCTAAAGCGCATCTCCTTTCACCTTTGTTTTCTCTCATGTAGATGACCCATCTCTCCTTGCCCATTATCAGCCTGTGTAGCATCACTCCATGTCAGTGTACATCTTTTCATGGCATTTGCAAACTACACATGATTCCTTTGTTCATAGAACATTGATGCCTCAAGGTTCTATATTTTTCCTTTCCCAAGATGATCAAATTGAGTGAGGGTGTCATGACTTTCGCTTAGGGTCAATTATTAGAGAAACTTCATAACTCATCTCATCCCTCTATCACCAAATATATCCTCCCATATCTAGGAAGAGCTTGTACAACCAAACCCTCTTAAGGTTGGAAGTATGGAAGAGGAGGAGAGATTTCATATTATCCTGTCATGGTGAAGAATTTCCACCAGGAGACCTCTCCCAGTTACATAAATGAGCCCAATCTGTGTGAGTCAAGGAAGGGTCAGGATCAAGAAACTAGAGAGGAATACTTTGTTTCCAAGGTGATTATACTTTCTTTGATATACACTTATATAGATTGTTATGAATTTCTTCTCTTATGTACACTTATTTTCCTTCTAGTAGAGGCAAACGATTTTCCTTGTTTGTCTATGATTGTAGTATGTATGTAGGTGACAGATTACAAGCATTGCTGCAAGATCTCAGGATGAAGAGAAATATTTTTAGCAGCTGAATCAAGTCAATAGTCTCCACCAGCAGGCGAGGGAAACCAGGTGCATATTTGATTCCTTCCTTTGTTTATATTATATGCGAGAGGTCATGTGGCTATAGATCTAGGGGAGACTTGATTAGCATTCTATCAATAATCTGGCATATACTGATTCTGGATCTATGGGATAGTAGTTCCTTTGCTCTAGTGTAAAAACTATGCAAACAAAGGCACACAGAATTCATATCAGATATATCTCCTCCATCATATCTGATTAGGAAACACATCCTTGATACATATTAGTTTTACATACCTGGAAGACTGCCTGATCAATTGTGTGTGTGACAACTTCATATCATATCCATTTTTGTGGAATCTAGTCAGAAAGAGATGCTTTATGTATCAATAAATCGGGTCCATTTGTCATTATTAACTGCTTGAATAAGGTTTATAAATGCCTCTTCAAAATCTCTCTCTCTCGAAGATCTTGGTACATGTGGAGACTAATTGTAAGTCACTATGTGGTGGTTTGTAAAGGAAGATGCTTATCTCCTTCACTATACTAAGGTAGGCCACATAATAGAAAAAATTCCCCTCATTTTGCTTACTTTGGCTACCAGTTTGGCTATCCTCAATGGTTTTGATGACCTAATGAAAACCTGGTTTTAACGGTCACAAACAAGAATATTAAAATACTTACGGTCTCACTCTTAGAAGATTTCTAGTTGAGAAATCATTTAGGTTTTCTGTAACAACAATAGATGTGAGCTGCAAATGAATTTGACTTTGAGCTAGATGGACCATCCACCTGCCTCATAGCATTTGTGGATGGTTAAATTATATTATTTATTTTAATAACCCATCTTGCTTATCTACGTCTAAGCTTTGAATCTAGAATTATAGTGGACATGTTGGTTCTCACATAGGATTCGAAGCAGTGTTGCAACATTCATGAATTATGTTGCAAATTCTCATTTCAGCACACAATAGAATTAGCATCATGATCTTCTACTTGGCTAAAATAGTCATTGCATCCATTATTTACAAATTGAGAAGACTTACATGATTCATATCAAATCCATCTCCTTTAACTAACCTAGTTAGGAAACAGATCCTTGGTACAGAACAACTTTAGATACCTGGAAGACTACCTAACAAATTGTGCATATGTTGGGATTCATCTTAGATCCATTTCCATGGGATCTAATAAAAAAGAAATTATGGGTATCAAGAAATGTGGTGCACTGGTACATTTTTTGTGATTAACTGCTTTAATTTAAGGTCTATGAATGTCTCTCTAAACTCTCTCTATATAACATTTTACTATTAGTTAAAGGAAGCTTTTATGTCCAAAAAAATATAATTGCATTGACTTACCTTTTGCTAGGACCTTCATGAGAATAAGTCATTTTAAATAATGAATATCATCTATCTTGGAATGCACTTTTTGAAGTTTTTCCTATAGAATGGTCTAGCATCCTACATACAACTGGTTGCCTTTTACTCCTAAAGGATCTTCTCATCATCATAACCCACCATGTCATGTTCTATTATATAAGTCCAAGCTATTGGTTCAAACCTCACTATAGATTTAAAACATAAAACATTAACCTTGTGGACGCAAGGAATGTGTTTAGTAAACTTCAAGGTTATCAAAGTTTACCATGTTGCATCACATTTTTCTTGACACCATTACCAGTTCCATATGAGGGAATAAAGTTTTGTATTTAAGCCAGGAGATCGGTTTCGTCAAAAACAAGCAGAGACAAGGTATGAACAATGTGAGTAGAATTCACTCAACTAAATGATATCTATAAACTATCAAGACTTTAAAGTTTAAAAAATGGAAATTTAGCACCTAGTCATTTTGGATTCACATATCCTCCTGACAATGTGAAGTTGTTCCATTTGCAGTATAAATTCTGCAAAGTCCGCGGGGTGGTAGCACAATTAGCGAAAGGCATGTTGGAAAGCCCTTGTGTATCCAAGTAATTGGAAGTTCAATCCCGTGGACATGTCTCAGCATAGGAACTTATATATATATATATATATATATATATATAATGGTGAATAGAATGAGTAGAATGTATTATATAGAATGATCTTGGGAAGAAACTAATTGCAATATCTAGTAACAAGTTTTCAATTTTGTAAATGCACTCCCAGAAATATCCTTGCACATGCATGATAAGGAAACTTTTATTGCGCCATCTTTGTCTCTCTCCTTGGTTTACGATTGTGATCTAGGAAATGTTCACAACAATTGCAAATCTTAGTAATGCATTGGTATATCCTGTGATTATAATTATGTTTGACATTAGTACTCCTACTAATTGTGAGTGTGAGTAACAACTATGAGATAAAGGTGGCTTATAAGGCATTACCTGCACTAGGTTTTCCAATCTAGCAGAAGGATTTGAGGGGAAAATCCTAGGGTTGATGTAATAGCATCCTCTCTTAGTCCAATACTAACATCACATGGAGTCTTGGAGGCATATCTCGTAGGAACACTTTGGATTTTGTTCATTATCTATGTTGATGCTCATCCTCTCTCTCTAAGGAAGGTAAAACAATAATTTTTACCCCAATAAAAATTTCTTTATTAATAAAAATTTCTTTATTAATATAAAAATTTCTTTATTTAATACAATGATGGTAAACGGATGCAAAGAAAACTTCTTGGGAGGATGTAGATCATTTATTTTCCATGGTATCTAAGTTAGCAGTGAAAAAAAAAGGTCCGACTCTTCCATAGTAATGAGGAAACAAAAGCAAAAACAAGTGCACATATCATAGGAAATGGATGTATCGAGCTATACAAAAAAAGAAGTGATATGTATTCAACAAATTTACTTACCTTTGGGGTCACAAGATTTGGACTCTAAGATTTGTCTACATATTGTGTACTACATATTGAAGACGACTATATTTTTGTTTCACTCTCTGCAATCAACAAAATTGGTTTTACATATATCAATCTAGGATCTTATGTGTTGTAATAGACATAAAGTTTCACAATTATTTAAAATGACATATTTTGGCACTGGATCAGTCCAACAAATTCAAAATGAAGTCCTTCATTAATGATAAAGCAAAAAAACCCTCTATTGCATAGGATCTCACAACAAATCTAAAGGAAAATTTTAAATAACAAAACAAATAAAATAACCTCAATTTGCAGAAGCAGAACCGTTCAACCCAAAATCCTTCTTAATATCTACCTTATTTTCCGTCAGCACCCGCTTTGCGTTAGTGGCTGCAAAATGAAGTGTTGTTTCAAACAATAAGCATCATCCAATTAAGAAATAAACCCCAATATGATTTTCAATCCTCCTTTAAAATAAAAAACTGAGATGCACAAACATAAATTCTTCCACAACATTGACTAACTAACGGTGCTACTTGACAAAAATTCAAACCTCCAACCTCGCAACGCAACCCACATCACTTGTTTTGGCTTTGAAAATGAACGAAGACTCCATAGATATGCCAGAGCGAAGTGTCAATATGTATTCAAATGACAATGGCATCTGACATTGTATGAAAGGAGATATATTCACATGGTGATATTCATAGATAGGATATTTATGAAATATTCTCTCGGTTCAAATTTGAAGAAAGTAGTTTATTAGGTATCATTTCATGATAACAAAATTTGATAAAATGGACTATCCTCATAACAAAACTAACTGTCACAACAATTCCAATGTGAGAAGTAGCACACCTGGCTTATAGCATATGTATAAATCTTCTTCTAAAACCACAAAGCAATCTTTTTCAGTTCATTCATGCCATATACAACCGGCTGTGGCATGTGTATCTAAAGAGTGTCAATTCTACACAAAGTAAAAATAGGCTTATAAAACTACTTCCATGATTTCTATTAGCAAACCAACCAACTACAAAAAGCTTTCGAAAACTGAGAAAGACCAGTATTTCTTTGTATAAGGTCATACATATTTGATAGAGTTCACAAATGAATTAGGTAAAATGAGGTAACAAAATATGTGACAATGAATTCAAGTAGATCACCAACCATTCATGCATTAGAAGTTTCTTATTGAAAATAAGACTTATTGCATGGAATTTGATGTATATTTTCAAGGTATACAAGTCTGATATCTATGATCCAAAGAAAATAAAAATTGTTGATCTGAATGTTAACCTAACTGGACCTGCTAATCTAACCAAACAACAATCCCATTTCACTACTCATTATACCCTAATTTCTACAGGTTGGAAGAACCAAAACCCACTAAAACTCTAATCAATTACAAGTACACAATGCTTGCAAATAAGTATAGAAAGAGTAATGCCTTGTTAATGTAGTATTAACATATAAGGTAATTTATTGGGCTTTGTAATCAATAGGAAACACCAATCAGTGCTTCAAATATGTATTGTAACTTCAATCAACATTTCCTTTTGTTGAATTCCAGGACTATGTGCATGGTAAACAATGTGTCACTAAAGAATTATGGGTTTGCAAATAATTGAAAATTGTTTATCTCAACGGTTATATGATAAGATTAAAAAAATCATTGTTTGCAACATGATCATGGTTTTCTTTGCAGAGCACTTCACTAGAGCAGTCAAGAATCCTTCCATTATTGTCAAACCATCAATGGAGACTAATTTTCCACTCCTTAATACAAGACGAAGAAAAACTTTTATTGTTCCCTTCTTTGTCTAGCTAGTTCAGAATTGGAGCAAGTGTAGGAGAAAAAATATGATCCCAATGTGACAACTCCTCCAGATTTGATAACACAGGTGCTTTTAGTAGGCACTTCAAAGCATCAACATAGTCATGTGACCAAATTCTCTAGCTATTTGAAAAGGCTTAGGTATCCACTTTTCACTAACAGTTGAGCTCGGACTTGAATGATCACTTGTGTTGTTCCTTGCTAGCAATGTAGTTGACTACCTTGTCTTCTTTTGTTCAGAATAATTTGGAGTTTCGTAATATAATTCAAGACTTCCTCAAATGAATAATTATTTTATAGCTCAAATATGATCAAAGGAAAATGATTATAAAAAAGAATATTGACTTCTTCTCTATTGAGAAATACATTTTCACCATTTTTTGATGTAGCTTGTGACAAAAGTTCTAACAATTGGTTTTGGAAGCATGTTTCCTGCCATTTCCCATTTTCCTTTTTATTCCTGAAGTCATATTACAATATAATGGTGTATCAACCACACTTCTAATCCTCCATGACTTTCAGGAATTAATATAATTCATTTGTTGATTATGCAGCTGGTAAAGAGTAAGCTGAAGCACATATGTGTGTGGTCTAGCAGTTAGAGAAAAGTGATTGGGCTTGTATTAACACCAAAACCTAGGTTTAAAACCTCGAGTGGGTTCATATATGGGTGGGTATAGGTCCTAGGTGATTTCCATGCCTCATAGCATACTCGCTTGGCTGAAGGAAAGTTGTAAGCAACATTTCCAGAAACCAAAAGGATCAAGTTGAACAAACAAACACGAAGTTCAGATATACAAAATCTTATGCACAATAAAACCATTCACAAGGAGCATATATTTTCACTTTAGTGTGAGATTTATTTAACTCTTATGTATTACTATTGCTTCAATATTATCTAACTTCATATGGTACATTAGAATCCTTCCTGATACAGAATAATTATAGCACCCAAAAATCCAGAGTTCCAACCAGATACTGGAACAAGGAAAACATTGTTGGAAATAATACTGAGAGGGGGGGTGAATCAGTATTATCACATCAATAAAAATTTTTCGTTTCCATATTCAGATTCATATATGCTACTTCCACAACTTCTTATGATTCAATTAGTTGATCCTTAATGAGTGCATTAGAACATTATCAACCATATTGACAGTAAACAGGTGCACTGAAATAGAACAGATCATCACACATAAGCCACACACATGAACACCATGATATAAGGTGGAAACCCAATGTGGGTGAAAGCTACCTGCTGCAAGTCATCTCAATCTTCTTCTTAATAAGAAAATCCTTTTACAATATTTCTGTACTGGTGTAGTCTTATACCAGTACGCAGGCTTCTACCTGCAGAGAGCTACAACCCCCATAGTTCTTGTACTAGCTGATCCATTTACTAGTACGCAGGCTGCTACCTGCTACAATGCTCCAAAGATTTCAACTGCTACTAGAAGGGAGCTACCACCCCCTTAGCTTTTGTACTAGCTAAGATACTAGTACGTAGGTGCCGGCCTACAATCTTCTCTTCTTCGGGTACCACGTTTCATTAATTTTCATACTGGATACAACTGAAGCACAACACATAATCTGAAAGGCCACGTTTCATCCAATTTTCATACTGGACCCATTAATATCATTGAAGCACATAATCAATCAATCATCTGAATCACCCAAACATCAGATCAATACATATACAAGGATAATATATGTGTTAGCACCCATATCTAGTCCATCAGATCACATAAATATGAGTCACTATGATCCTGATCCAATATTAGTTCTCATCCATCAATACTCAAGCTAAACACAATCAACCAAACAGGATATGCTGAATACTGACACCTTTAAACTGTAATCAGAACCCATCAACAACTAGAACCACCTGTGACTTCAAATATCATAGCTCAAATTGTATACGCTACTACAATGAACCAAACCTGCATACATACGCGCTTACACCAAAGCCAACCCGCGTACAGATCTATAAATATTCAAACATGACTTGTAACGATTCCAAACTTAAGTTATACCCAGATCAGATCATTACAAGCGTCAGTATACAGATCTAGAATAAGCATAATCAAATATATAGAGATAGTTCATTTCAAACCA
>APFE030333664.1:6956-104686 GCA_000404065.3 Pinus taeda
ATTTTGAAAACTTTTTTTTTTGTAGTCATAATCTTTGGTTGTAATTCCATGGTTGAAAAGTTGTCAATAGTTTAATATTTTAATGTTTTTCTAACTCATGAATATTTTATCTTTAATGATATGGACGAAAACAACGATAAGCATTTTTTCTCAAGTTCATGCTTGAAAATTGTTGGAAATTTAAAGATTTTCAGAGTAATGATATTTTATTTTTAACATCATTATTTAAAAATGTTGAAATTAACCCTGAAAAAGAAGAAATTTATTCCAGCATCAACATTTTTTTTCTTCAGGGTGTGTTTTGCACGCAAAAAATTGGTTTTTACATCCACTTTTGAAAAATGTTCAAAATATACCCAAAAAAATTGTTATTCCAGCCTCAACACTACGTTTTCAGCTTTTTTTTTCATGTTTTTTTGCGGAGTTTTGGGCTAGAGTACCCGTTTTGAGGTAATAGTTCTCATTTGATCGATAATTATGTTATAAGTGTTGCTTATATCTCTGCTATAGAAAGATATGTATACATTTATGTGGTACTGGATGGAGCTATCAGGTTCCCATTGACGATTCAATATCATCACCAAGATCTAGTCGTAATTTTCAGAAAGCAACCTCACACTATTCCTTATACGAAGGGATCTTTGGTTAAGATTGAACATTGAGATCTAGGAGCTCCTGGGGTCTTGGGGTACTTCTTGAGATATGAGCGACCATAGGGTGAGTGGCTCACCTTCCACTATAGGCGTGTAGTGTACAAGGTGAGTGGTACACCTCCCCCTATGATAACCCCATGATCGTTGACATGTGTGTAGGGTGAGTGGCTCACCTTCCCCTACTGTTGATCATAGATGTGTGTAAGGTGGGTGGTTCACCTTCCCCTACGATTGATGAGATATACATAGGAGTGGTTCACCTTCTCCTATGGCATATGAAAAGGATGAGTGGTTCACCTCCTCCTACGGATACATCAATGATATATGCATATAGACATTTGTTGGTTGTCACGTATTAATATGTTTTTAGGTTATGGTTCATCCTTTCCCCATGTGTAGGATCCTTCCTAGGATTGATGGTCCGCATGCATGTAGGACGTGGTTCATCCTTTCCCTACTTTTGGTGGTTTTCATGCATGTAGGATGTGATTTATCCTTTCCTTATGTGTGGTTGTGACATGTGTCTATAGGACGTGGTTTCTCCTTTCCCTACATGTGGTTGTAAGCAAGACGTGATATATTTTTTCCCTGCTGGTGTTCATCCATCGTCTTTCCCATGTAGTCCGTGACACATGGGAAGTACCTCACATATAGACAATGAGTTGGGAAAAGTGGATAGAAACTACAACTCTATCGATGGATGCATGGTGTACTGTCGTACTTCCTATGTTTAGGATGCATGATCAAGTTTGATTAGGGTTTATCCCATGGTTATATGGACTTATTTTTGTCAATAGAGAGTGACAAGTTCTTATGACACACTCTTAATCGATTCTTCTTCATTTTTCATATCAATGTTCAATAGAGCAGAGATGAGAGATAGTACATGTCGAGAGGATTCCATGATCATAGATGATGATGGATGGATTGATAGGTGGAATTCTCCCTAGTTGAGAGGGAGTGTTAAAATTGGAAAGTAGGGCCAAATTCCACTTTGGGCATCTCATTTGAAGAAGATAATGATGGCACTGAATTCTTCTTTTCGATAGGACCAAAATCGACCTAAATATTGAAAAATTTGGATAAGGAGAAATGGGTTTTTCATTTATGTTCTCTTACATGTAAATTACCTAGGTCAGCCACTTCTTTATGTCATCTCACCAAGCCCAATAGACACGTCTCTTGACCTCCACTGATTTGTATCGATTGAGGTAACATCCAACCTCATTTGCACCAATCATCTCATCAAAGATTCGTCCATGAGGAAGCTGAGCTTAAGAAGAGGAATAGAGAAGAAAGATTGGGGATTGTTAGGATTATTTCAAAGGCCACAGAAAAAAAATCCAACTGCAGGGTATGCACCAACTTCTGAGCAGATATTTTATGGGTTTTGTTCTCTTGCAGATCCTGAAGAGAAGATGAAGGAAATCACATTCTATGGGTTGGTTGTAGTGTGATTCTGAAGTGATTCAACCTTGTTTCATGTAGTTGCAGCCCTAGAAGAAAGTTCAGGTAGGTCGTAGGCCTTACCTATCTCATATCACGGTACCATGAGGGTAATTTGTGGCTGGTAATTAGCCTTGGACAATCGTAAGCTGGAATTTAGATAAAGTTAAGTCGTAGTTGTTAGGAGGAAACTTGGAGGAGATTGAGTGGGATAAAGAGGATTACTTCATGTTTGATGGGTGCCTTAACTTGTGGATGAAAACTAGAATAGTATATTCAAAATCATAGGTATGTATATATAGCTATGAAATGAAAGCAACCATAATCAGATCATGCTTCTACGACAGTTTAAATCTCGGTTAAGTTCGTTTCCTTCAGAATTACAATTTTTGGGCCAATCATCTATCCACTATTTATCAAGTATATTTGACCTAGAATTATTGTACTCTCTCTCTGTGAAGCACTTGATATTAATAATAAGGAATATTGATCAAGGGTTTTTCCCCATCTTGGGGTTTTTCCTTGGCTTGAGCCAACTTTTTGTTCTCTTGTCTTATCTTTTCCTCTGCATTTATGGTTTATGTTCTTTCTTCAGTTATCATCAATGTCGTAATGATTTATGTGATTACAAATAAAAGAAATGGAAATATAAATTGTGCTATCAAGGAACATTGAAAAACTAATCGAAGAAAAGAACATGTTAATCCTAAATTTAACATAAGTCTTATAAGTTCGTGCATACATTGTGAGATTATTGTATAATGAATCACAACTATCTATACATCAACCAATATTCCAAAGCCAATGATGCCAATACATATTCAACATTAGTCATTGAAATTCATTATTCCCACATGGCATTATCATGAAGGAAAATCATCAATTATCAAATCAAAACCCTAATTTGTTATCATTGTGAATTCAATCAATCGAAATCCAAAACAAATTTATGAACTCTCAAGCATAATATCAAAATTCCAATCTTCCTCATCTATATTAAACCAATAAGCTAGATCATGTCAAACCCTTGTAAGTGTTATTAAATAGTGCCATATACCAGCTTTAATGATCAAATAAAAATGGCATACTAATATGCATATTCTGGTCCCCTACAAACACAAGTTTAGTCAGCGCATTCACATTCTCTATAGTAAGTTAAACATTCAAACTTCCATTTTCATTGGACATTATATTATCTACATAATATATGTAGGACTATCATACTCCTGGTGCACTCCTGATCTTGTGTATAAGGATTTAGATTTTGTGACTTACAAGCACAACCACACTCATAGGTCTTTTCTATGTGGTTGAAGGCCTATAACCACACTCTTCAGCTTTTCTCCTAGTAGCTGGGGCTTAGATTAGGAGAAACCTTCTTTTCTTATAATATAATTTGTTGTTGACTAACAGCATAAGATATTTGTCTATTAATGTCAAAAAAATATTACTTCCACAATATATAATCTCTTATACATTTTCTAAAAATTATAATAGGTTATGGCATCTTATGGAGAGTTTATCCCTCTTAATGATAAGCCACTTCAATAAATATTAATCATCCTGTCTATGATAATATTGTCATGCATCAAAAAAAATTGTAGGTCATGAAACTATATCAAATTCTTATACATCCATACGTCATAGTCATTACATTTTAGTAGTAGCTACTTCATCATCACATATGAACATGACATCAAAGTTTCATCAAGGATAGATTCATATGATTAGGTTAGATGACAAGTGCTTCATCATACTTTAAGGATCATAATCACTACATCAATTCTTTATTATATTATCCAAACATCAAGACAGGGCATACAATTTTACCATATGTCATAATTACTAAGCTAACCAAGGTTAACAAGGATATCCTCAGCAATAATCTTATTGTTACACTTTTATCATCAAATTTACCAAGCTTATAAAAAACCTTAACAATAGTACCAAGTCACCATATATGAAAAACTATGTATCTAGATTATTTTATAAAATCAAGAAATCCATAATGTCTAAAATGTAAGATACATGTCAAATATGATCTGCAACAACATATTACATGTGTCATAAATCAAAATTACTTCCATATGCATATATGATTCATTAATGAAGGTTAAGTTCCCAAAATACCTTAGGGCTTACCCTATCATACAATATATTATACATACATTATAATATTTTGATATGTTTTCAGTTTGTATTACTTCCTTGTCATGGGAAATTGTAGTTGTGCAGTAGCTACCTTTTCATACACCTTGGATGATCCTCAAGAAGGATCCACTTACCACATCTCATAAGGAGGTTAGAAGTATCCAAATACTTAAATATACATGCAAGAATAATAACCAATGATCAAATCAATAAATATAAACAAAAGTAAATACATAAAAGGGTAACATAAAATGGAAAAATACTTATCTTCAATGAGAGGCGATAATCTCACTTTTGAACCAGTCTTCAAGTGTCATGACAGTAACATTGTTTCCTTCAATATATTTCAACCAACTTCATCAAAAACCATGCCTAATTGAGACTGTCCCATATAGGGCTACATCAAATCTATCGCACACGCTAAGACATATTCACATTAATTATGGTAGGGTTTCTAGATTGCATATCTCAAAAGTTTGTCATAATTTGGTATTTCTTGCAAACCCTAATCTCATAATATCCATCAAAGCCTAAGAGTCAAATTGGCTAAGGTTTCCTTCAAACACTAACATTCTTTAAGGTCTCCAACATCTTATCTTGCTTCCAACATATGTGTCTTCATAAGGGTGATCTTCAGTCACTTTTCTTCAACCCAACTTAGATCCCATGTTAATGTTTCTTATGGCTATATTGTTCTTTTATTTAGATAATTTCATTTCTTCATTTACATATTAAATTCGCCACACAACATCATAACATTATTTAGTTTTGCCACATTACTTAACAACATATGAAATTCATATAGAAAGAATAATATCATAATCAATGCATCAGAACATAAAGGAACAATAGAAGAAAAGTATTCATACATGTGGACACTAAGATTGGTTGGATACCATGGAAAAACCCTCTACGAGGAAAACCCTTTCAATTACTTCTTGTTATATTTTGATTGAATGATTTAGCAAAAGAGAATGAAATGATCCATATCTTCAACAATCATCTTATCCAACAAAATCAACTAAACAACACTCATGAGATGAACCCAAAAATGTTAACAATAAAAGCCATGATTTAGAACCCTATGGTGAGTTGCCACTATTTGTGGTCAACTGTCGATCTCTATAGTCAACCAAAAAAATCAAACCCTAGCTTCTAGCTACACACAAAGAGTGGTGTGCATTCAAATGAAACCCTCCAACCACATACATGATCCTATGGGCATGCGATTGTGACTGAAGTTTGCATGAAGGATGCATGTGGCAAGAAAGCAAAACCTTAAACACATGTGCGAGCTTCAAACCTTGCAATCTTGGACCTGTACAAACTAATCTTCGTGACCTAGCCTCAGAGCTGCGTGAGCCAAAACCAAATAAAGAAAAATAATCATGATGATGATGTCCAAATGAGGGTCACTTGCATTTTATTTATAGCCATATGTAGGTGTCCAATTTTTGTTTTGGGGCACTTATCCTTTTGTGCACATGTGGGTGTTTCTTCAAAAATACACTTTCCCTTCTCCAAATTGAGCACCTCAATAGTCAAAATTGGCCCTCTCAAAAAGAGGAATCTATTCACATGATTGGAATTTGTGATTGAGCTCCCAAATTAGCACTATGGAGCCCTAAAGATCTATATATACTTGTCTAATCAAAGGGTCAAGTTAGTTTCTTAGTGAGAATATGAGTTTTGATGTCATCATTATAGTTAGAGTTAGAGGCTGAGGAGATGATGATGCTAGGTTTATGGAGAGGTGATTCATGTGTCTTCGATGTATATTTATTATGTACTTCATTTTTTATATAATAAAAATTAATTCCTTTCGATATTTACATTGTGTAATTTTATAATGTATTACATGATAGATTTTCTTGTCCACTAATATTGTGATTTTACGGAAGTAGGAGGTTGTCCTCTTTCTTATGTGTAGGTTCAAGGAAATGAATAAGAGATAAGTTCTCTATTAGATATTCTTTCAATATGGTTGAAACAACATAGACAAGGATTTAGTGATAATTCTAGTAACTCGTATCACTCCTCTTTGTCAATTATTGTCCGCATAACTAAGGAATTGTTTGAATCAAAGATTCAAATATTGGCACACACTTGTCTTTCCAGTGATCCCTGGGAAAGAATCAGCGAGTAAAAACTCCTTGTAGTTGTCAATTTTCTTCTATAATGCCTTTTAAATGGGAGGTACCAGTTATTTCGAGAACCAATCCATGAAAATTCGGTTGTTAAGATCTAGATATTTGAACAAGGTCCACCATCTACGCCACTTCTGAATATTATTAGTGGTATGAGTGGTGATGGTTTAGCAATAAGATGTCAAGATATTAACACCAGTATTATGGAAAACAAGTAATTGAAAATAAAAATGAAATTCATTAGTGATGGTAGTGAACACATGGTGAGTTCAATGGGGTTGGTCGACATACCATTTTGTTGTAGCATCAGTTAGTGTGCTTTGAAACAAATGTTAGTGAACTAAATCATTTGTGGTGGAGTTTGAGTAACACCACATATGGAATGATTAGATATCATTGGTACATGTAACGGTTTTGGGGCTTAACGCCTAGAAGTTAGGAAAATAATATTGTAAATCTCGGACATGCATGGAGCGTGAAATGCAATAGGTTGAGTCAAGGGGTTGTCCACCCAAAAATAATATAGAATAATAGGAAGTAGGTTAGTCTTCCCATGGTCCATAGACCATGGGAATGTATAAATAGAGCGAGGCTCTAAGGGTAGAAGGCAATTTTTGTTCTAGATGAAATCAGACGTATTATGGGTTGGTGAAAGTAATCAAATTCCTACGTCTGTAAGATCGAGTCAAGGGTATGAGTGGGTAGATAGAGGTTCTGCAGCTATGCGCGTAGAGGCATGATAGAGTCCACAGCTATGTCCATGAACCCCTACAGTCGCATGCACAAGGTAGAGAGAAGGTTGTACTGGAAGAAGATATTAATAAAGATAAGTTGTTTCTGAAATATCATTGATCTGTTGTATTCTGGTTTATGCATATATTATATGAATTTGTATATTTTTATGATTGTGCACATTGGGTTTTATAGTTAAATGTTTTCTTAAAGACTGTACAAAAAGATCAGATCTATAATAAGTTCATTAAGTAAGAAAGTACACCTGTGACGAAACTCTGTATAGACTGGCACGAGGCCATCGAATGGTTTGCGACCCCTCCAGACCACATCAAAACATCCCAAGGGTGGAGAAACCTGGTTCTAGCACCCTCACTCGCTACCTCGGGTGAGACCTCAGTTAGCACTCTGCAGACTATTGTCGAAAGGGCCAGTAGCTGTAGGATTTGTTTGGCTAATAAATCTTTTGATCCTGGGTCAGCACCCAATAAGCTAATAATTGGTTCCGTTGCTGGGACCAAGATCTGCCTAAAGGATGGTTGATGTCAGGAGGTTTGGACTCTACGAAGAAAGAGATTGAAGATTGATTGGATCGATAGCGGTATGAGTTCATAGGTGACCTTAGAACACCTGTGCGCAAACCAAAATTTTAGCATGGCGAACACAATCAAGTTGCCCATATTTAAAGGAGCAGGAAGTGAAGATCGAAAATAGTTTTGGTTCATAGTAGTAGTATGGGAAGCACATAGAGTGATGGATGATAATATTAAAATGGCTACCCTGGTGAGTGCACTACAAGAACGCGTGATGACTTGGTATATTAAACACTGTAGCGATCACCCCAATGCAAGAATAGCAGAGATCTTAGATGCACTAAAGAAGGAGTTTAGTCAGCCTAAACCAGAAACACAGTCTATTATAGGATTCAAGGATATCGTGATGCTGCCAGGAGAAACCCCTTGGGATATGGATCAGAGATTGAAGTGTACGATCTGAGAAGCTAACATGACGCTAACAGATGCACAGCACCATGTGTGGTTTGTGGCATCTTTAATGCCACACTTGAGGACAACACTGTCATAGAAGAAGATCTCGACCCAGGCTGAAGCAGTAGAAATAGTGATGACGTTGCATGAGACTCCAATACGGGATCCTGGGTTAGGAGTTCAGCAGATCCATGCGTAAATACAAAATCTATGCTTGGAAATGCAAAATCTAAACTAAGAGAAGGCTCCCAGGCCAGAAGTGAATGAGGAGGTGTGGTGTGTAAAGTGTAAAGGCTAGGGCCACAATAAGGATCATTGTCCGATATTCACAAGCAACTTGACACTGGGGGGACCAATGCCATTGCAACCAGAGGCACAAGCACGGATAAGAACAGAACCCTCGCTCTGCTGCTCAATTTGCCAGGTCGGAAGAAAGCACAACATGGACAATTGTCATCTACTGCAAAAGTTTACCTAGACCCCCTAATAGCTATTTTGCAATTTTTGCAGATCGGTGGGCCACGATGAACAAGACTACCATAGTTATGAATTATCAATGGATCACACTACTACCTACAAGATGCAGACAGAGGTGCGAGGTCAGGATCTAGCTGCAAAGATGAGGATAGGGAGGAATGGGGCCAGGAAGGGGCCACGGGCAGCTAATCTGTTACAACTATGGATGACCAGGGCACTATGCACAAGATTGTACCAACCCAACTACAATATCGTGTCCTTACTACGAGCAATTCGATCATGAAATGATAGATTGCCCCACACTGATAGCGCAGATTTGTGAGAAAAGGGCAGCACAACCTACGGCGACGTAGAATGTTCAAATGATGAGGTATGAACCACATGAGGAAGACCCTAACGTGAACATGATGCTCAGAAGTGGCATGGACATAGGGGAGGATAAGGGGCAACTAACCAAGGAAGATGTAGGGGTTTGCAAGGAGACATGTCTAGAAGCTACGAAGAACTTCACGGAGGTCTCTACCCTAGGTAGTAAGGATCAACCCAAGCCGAAAAGGGATCCCTCAATGCTAACTACCTTTCTAGAGACATGCATGAAATCGCTTCACAACAATAGGGTGGTTAAAGGATTATAAGAGCCGATAACTAGGTGCACAGGGTTGGGTGAGCCTCACGTGGTCTGAAAATTAGGGAAACATGCTTTGCGTACCGGATGGGAAACGTGATTAACAGCAGAGATTGGCGACTATGAGATGGATCAAATCATTCTGGACTTAGGCTCAGATGCAAATGTACTACCTAAAGAGACTTGGGAGAGCATGGGCAAGCCCAGACTACAATGGTCTTCTATTCAATTGTGGATGGTGAACCAACAGAAGATCCTGCCCATGGGAAGACTGTAAGGAATTACAGTACATATAGAAGGCACGAGCACCCGAGCAGATTTTGAGGTAATAGAAATCGTGGATGAAAGTAGCCCTTACCTTACATTCTTAGGGATAGACTGGGCTACTGATATGAATGGGGTTATTAATTTAAAGAAGCGGAAAATGATATTTGAGGAGAAGTCACTCTGCATAGTCATTCTGCTAGATTTGACTGAAGGACCGTGTTACACTGAACTCATGCGCAACGAAGGAAGTGATGATCAACTAGATTATATCTACAATATTACTGCACAAAATCAAGATTGGGTCAATCCAACTGTGGAAGGAAGAATAGCGTGGGGACATGTAGATTCTTGCATCAAAGATTTAGATGTGGAAGATGAGTGGTGGCATAATCAGTTGAATGGAGTAACCATGTTAAACTGTAATATGATGACTAGGTCGTTGTATTGTGTAAAAGCTTAGGATCGTGAACTGCCGATGTATGATGGGCTGACAATAGTAGATGAATTCCTGATCAAGTTTGAAAGCACGGTACTAGACCACCAATGGTTCAATACATTGAGATGGGAATTGTGTACAACACCTGTGTGTTGGTTGGAGACACTTGAAGGAACCTTCGAAGATTGGCACGGCTACAGGCGCATGATGTAGATAAGATTTGGGAAGCCGGAATTACGAATAACTGAGAAATACGATGGGCATGATAACCTGCCCATGCACCTTACCAAATGGGTCCAAGCCTATGGAGAAAAGCCTCAACTGGAGTGGGTACACTTATTTTATCATACTCTGGATGTCATCCCAAGGAACTGGTACACTGAAACAGAGCTTCGACATGGTATAGACGAATGGGATATCTTGTGCGAAGGGTTTTTATTAACCTTCTTATTTGAGTACCAATGGATGGACACTGTTGACGATGCATTGCAAGTATTAAAGGTGACCATCTTCAAAGTACCATTGGAACCAGAAGAAATAGTGCAGCTAGACCTGTCGCACTAGCTGAGCCTAGCCCTTGAATGTTACAATGTACAGATTGAAGATGATGAGCATGATCCGAGAAAAATAAATATTCTAGAAACAAAGGGGAGTCACGAGGTGCGCAGACCAGTGATCGAGGACCCTGACATCACCACACCATTGAAAATGAAATAAGTGAACATTGGCATGGAGGAGGAACCAAAGTATGCAACACTTGGGGACTATTGGGATGATGCAACGGTGGATAAGGTTGTTGAGTTACTTTGCAAATATTAGGATTTATTCTCGACCAAAATCACGGAGCTAAAAGGAATCCTTGGAGACTTGGGGATGATGAAGATAACTCTAAATCCGGATGCAAAGGCAATAAAGCAGTGGCCCTATCGATTGAATCCAAAATATAAAGCAAAAGTCGGCAAAGAATTGGATAAAATTCTTGTAGCAGGGATAATTGAACCAGTAGAGGAATCTGATTGGGTAAGTCCTATGGTTGTATAGGAGAAAACATATAAGGGAGAAATTTGCATCTGTGTGGATCTTAGGAAGCTTAACGATGCATGTGTTAATGATCCATTCCCAATGCCATTTATAGATGAAGTCCTAGAAAATGCTGGAGGACAAGAAGCCTACTCCTTTATGGATGGTTTCTCGGGGTACCACCAGATCAAGATTGCGCTAGAGGATAGGAGTAAGACAACGTTCGCTACTGAATGGGGTTGTCTTCAGTATAAGGTGATGCCCTTTGGACTAAATAATGCGCCAGCGATATTCTCACGTGTTGTGGCAGCTGCATTCAAGGAATTTATACATAAGTTCTTAGAGGTATATCTTGATGATTGGACCGTATTTGGGCTAGTTAAGAAACATACCGTGAGCTTACGGTTAATGTTGGATACTTGTCGACTGCACCATATTGCACTAAATATAAAGAAGTGTACTTTCCTCATCCCCTTTGGGAGCCTACTTAGCCATGTAGTCTACAAGCCAAGCCTGATGGTAGACTCGGGAAAGAATGTTATCATACTCAATCTACAAGCACTGTGAAGTGTAAAGTAGCTACATGCCACGTTGGGACACACTGGTTACTATCACAAATTCATCAAGAGCTACATGCAGATCATGACACCAATGGAACAGTTGTTGAAAAAGGACACTACTTATTGTTGGAATGAGGAATGTAACAAAATTCTGGAAATGCTCAAGGAAAAGATGGCATGAGCTCCTATATTGGTCTTTCCAAAATGGGACATCAAATTTCACATGCATGTTGACACATCGTGTATCACACTAGATGCGGTACTCACAGAGGAAGGGGCAGAAGGAATTAATCACCCGATCACATTCGCAAGTTGATGATTATCCAAATTTGAGAAGAACTACTCCACTACTGAGTGTGAGGGATTGGCCATGGTATACGCGCTCCGGAAATACCGCCACTACCTACTCGGAGGACACTTTAAGATGTATATTAATCACTCTGCACTGAAATACATAGTGAATAAGCCTATGTTGGGGGGCTGCATTTGTAGATGGTTGTTATTGTTTCAAGAATATGAGTTTGAAGTCATCATATAGCCGGGGTGTTTAAAAGTAGGCCTAAACCACCTGTCCTGAATTGAGAATGGTGAAGAACCCACGAATTTGGAGGAGGGACTCCCTGATGCACAACTCTATGCAGTGCACATTGTGGATGGCCACTTTGAGGATATAATCCACCTCTTAACTAGAGGAACCACGCCATAGTGATATTTGGTGCAGCAAAAGAAGGAAATGGTGATACATGCAACAGACATTACTGTTATTGCAAGGAACCTCTACAAAATGGGTAATGATGAAATATTACATAGATATCTACCAAAATTTGAGTGAGGACAGATCCTTACTGAAGCATATGGGGGGATTTCAAGAAGACATTATGTAGGGCATGCTACAGCACAAAAGATTCTTCGTGCAAGGCTTTGGTGGCCAACCCTACATCAAGACTCAAAAGCATACTGTCGGGTCTGCGACATATGCCAATGGACAGGGAAGCCATTGTAGAGGGATGAGATGCCACTCAAGCCATTGATGAAATTGCAACCATTGGAGAAATGGGCAATCAACTTTTATGGGCCTATCACACCTCTAGGAAAGATGAGGCCACGTTATATCATCACTGCCACAAAATACTTGACCCGATGGGCGGAAGCACAGCTAGTTAAGGATTCCATGACCACTACAGCAGTGAAATTTTTGTTCAAGAATGTGTTAACATGGTTTGGATGTCCAAAAGTACTGATGAGCGATTGTGGAACTCACTTCCTGAATGATACTATTAGCGCGCTCACTAAGGAGTTCCAAATATATCATCAACAAAGCACACCATACCATCCACAAATAAGATCGTTGAAGCTTTCAACAAAATCTTGGAGACTGCATTGACAAGGGTATGTAATGCGCAGTGGAATGATTGGGATTTCCGCATACTTGTTGTGCTATCGGCATATTGAACAATGTGCAAGAAGTTGACAGGCCAAACGCCATTCCGGTTAGTCTATGGAAAGGAAGTCATCATGCCAATTGTTATAGACATATTTGGGCACTGCAACCCCAATCTTATATGTCCATAAACCAAGGGATTCTAAGACCCTAAAAGTGTTGTTTCAACTGATCACATCATGTCCCAGAAGTTCTCCATGAAAAACTGCTCAGAACTGGTCAAAACTGGACCATCTCACCTGCTCCATGGTCAAAGTGCAATGCATCCCACCTAATGCACATGGGGGGTGCGATGCATACTGAAAAGCCCTTCTATGGGGTGTGATGGGTGAGAGTAGACAAATGGCAGAGACAATTTGCAAGGTGGATGATCATGGAATCTTCCAGAAACTTCTCCTGTGACACTTGCCTCTCTGAATTCACCCAGGGATGAGTAAGAGATCGTTAAATCTTCAAGTGGAAGTGAGAACTATCAGAGAAATGACACTAATCAAAAACCCAAAAGTTGACTCACCCACCTGCAAACATCTATATATGGATCCCTCATCCTAGAGATCCAGAGGCTAGAATTTTACATCTTATAAGGAAGTTTTGTTGGTTTCTTTGTGGAACATCATAGTGCTGGGTGATCTAGCTTTTCATGAGGTGAAGACGGGCTTTTATGCTAGCAGGATGGCACTGGGTTATATCAATGGGTTGTAATCCTCTCTTCTACTACTTCTATCAATAAAGCTATTGAGTTTCCTCCATATTCTTGTATGTCTTTGAATATTGAATTGATATATGCATTTGTATGGTCAATATATATTTGATCCTATATTGTTTCTGATTGTAGATCTCTATGCTTTGATGGTATTATGCTACTTTGACTCTACAGGTGTTCTTTGAAGTGGGACAAGTGAGGAAGGAGTGGCAAAGATCTATCAAAGGGGAGAGGAAACAAGCAAGGAGCAAAGTGAAAGACTGAGGTTGGTACTCTCTGCTTCTCTATCATCTACTTCTCATAAAGGAAAACAAAAGTAACTTTAGTTCGTTTGTTTCTAAGATAGCTACCTGTCTTAGTTGGACTAGCAGCTCTGAATGGACACTAGTTTTCCCGATAATAAAATGGCGACTCCACTGGGGATCGAATAGTTTGTTTTCTTGTTTATATTTTTTTACTTTATAAACTACAAACGGAGCCTAAATTTATGCCAGCTAACCTTCAAACTGCTTTTGCTATGCAACTGCAAAATAGATAAATGTTGTTTCAGTCAATCTCTGGGTTAGTTTATGAATCAAACATTTGACTTGCAAACATCCTAAGTGCTATGGTGGTGGCTCAAGTAACCTCATTAGATCAGCCCCTATGTTTTGTATTTACCAACTATCATTAGCTCAGCCTAAATCCCTGAACTAAGATGCAAACTATGACCCAAAACCAAGTTAAAGTCTCGTCCCTAGACCATCGCACTATCTCCTTTTGATAGTCTAGATGCATCACACCTCTCGTGTGTTGTAGGTGAGATGCATCCCTGTTTCCCTATGTTACAGGTGCAATGATCAGATAAGACTGTTTCTGCCTCCAGATTTTGGTTTTTCCTCACCCTCTTTAGCTTTATTCAGGAGTTTTGTTGTCTATGATTAGTATACCACTGTTGAAACTCCCTTCCTTTGCATTATTCAGCCTACATTGTAAAAATAATTGTGAATGTTTTTATGTATTTTTCATCATTTATAATTCTCCTTTACAAATAGTAGCTTAATCGAATTGTTGTCTTTTGATTTGAAAGTGTCGTAAGTGTCGTTTTCAGTCAAAGAAAAGAATCCTCCTCGTTTTGATAGTCAATTAAAATGTTACTCTTGTATTTGATTTGAATTAATAGTATTTCAAGTGTCAAGAGCAGTTTTCAATTCAAAATCATAAAGTGTCGTCCTTATCTTCCTTTTTTCTTCTGAAAAGAAAATTGTTAGTACTGTTGCTTTGAAAAGATAATTCAGATTTGTACTTAGCATTCTTTTTGTCATTCACACATTAAGAAAGCAGAAAAAAAATACATGCATGTGCATTTGCATTTAGACTTCTTGTGGAGATTGATTTAGGACAATGCAATTTAGTGTGTGTTGTCTACTCTATGTTGAAAGAATTTTGCTTCTCTTTCCTTAGTAGCTAGGATTTTCATCGCAAAAAGAGGAGTAAATGACTGTTTATCATCTTAGATTTCATATTTAGGAGTTGTATATCTACATCACGTGGTGAACCTTAAAGGCAAACTTCTTAAGAAATATCAACTGTAAAATAAATTTCAATGAACATAAAAATGCTTTGACCTAAGCAAGCATTTAGAAGTCTAGCTAGAACATATTGGTGTCGTAAAGCCTGGTAACTATCGCTTTCATCGTAGGTTGGGTGATTCCTCCTCTTTGAGATGACAAGTGCCAATATGGACTTGTGCTCCCACATACCGTCAAGTATATATTGGGAGACCATAATAGGCTATATCCTTTATCCTTAGGAAGCCGTGTCTACCACCCTATCGATTGCAATGCACTAAAAACAACATACAAGAAGATTCACTGCCATAGCGTAAAAAATATTCTGCAATTTTGCGATTGGTTTGGTAATCCCTCTGTCTAGATTTCCATAGTAGTCACTTTCGTTCCTTTTCATATTCCTTAAATGAAAAGGTCCATCTGAGCACTTGTCACATCAAGCTCATTAAAAATCGAAGGCGACTAGAGTCATCTTCAGCTTTTTCTCGACTCTTAAAAATTGAAAAAGCAAGTTGTGTCAAAGCATCATAAAATTTATTTTAATCGGAATAATGTCACTATTCCCTCTTTGGTCTTAGGTTGAGAAAATGGAGTCCACCAATCAAGGATTTCCCCTTGGGGGAAATCCTGGTCGCTTCTCCTCTTAGGGAGATGTTGGTGCACCTCATATGGCCACATTGTCCCTTCCACGACTGACAATTGGCCTGCCGGTATGGCTTTCCTTGACCTTTGTCATTCAAAACCTCATGATTCATGAGCAATAAAATCAGCAACCAAATGATACTAGAGTTTCCCCCCAACCTTCTACTTCATTTGTTTCTCCCTCTCCTTTTTCCTCTTCACTTGGTGAAGCTGGTAAAACTAAAAACCAAGTAACTGAGAAGAAGAAGAGAGGGAAGGATAAGAAGAAGAAGGAACCAATAGAAAATAGGGCAAACCATACATCGTCTAACGAAAATCCACACAATGCACTATCCAAAACTAAATCTCCATGTGTCATTCGCAAAGGGGACCACTATCATCGAGATTGTCCTTGCATCCCATGGATCTTAAGGGACTGGTGTCGCCGCTTGCACAATCCGGTGTCGTCAACCTCTGACGATCATGTTGAGAGTACACCGTCAACTAGTGAAAATGTAGGCAATGGAAAAAAAGGAAGATATAAATTTCCTTGTAGACTGTGTGAAGGTGATCATGCCATCCACCATTGTCCCTCGCTAGATGAAACTAAAAGAGTCTTGGGTAACCATCCTGCTTCACGGCTACGACTTCCTCCTGGATACAAGAAACTCTTGCCGAGTCCATCACTAGTTTAAAATCCAACTAACACACCTTTGTGGTTGGTCAAAGCATCTATCATTGAAGATAAACCCTCTGAGTCCACACCAGACCAAAGTCAACAGCTCGAGATGGCAGTCGACCTAGTCTTTTCTTCAGAAGGTCTACCTTCAAATGATACAGTCACCAAAGAGAACGAGAATGACACCATTCAAATTCTTTTCATAAACACAGACTCTGATGAACATGGGTGCAATCTACCCATTCCTTTACCACAGGAAGGAATTTCATCAGAGATGTATCTAGCCATTTATTTGGTCCCACCTCTAAGCAACCTAGTTGTTTCCTTCGATTGGAATCTACTAGGCAGACCCCGTCTACCATCGAATGTACCATTCTGAATCATAATACAAGCTTACAGAATAGTCATGGTTAGTACCATCATAGATGAAGGGGCTTCTGTGAGTATCCTTTCCTCAACTGCTTGGAAAGCCCTTGGTTCGCCATTGCTTTTGCTTGAGATGCGAAATCTGACAGGCTTCAACAAAGGAACCAATCAACCATTATGGATCCTTCCAAATTTGCCTATAAATTTGAGAAGGAAAACCATTTATCTGAACGTAATGGTAGTCCAAGGACCTTTAGATTACAATCTTCTCCTTAGGCGTGACTACATTTATAGCATGGGAGCTATTGTTTCCTCACTCTTTTGAATGATGTGTTTTCCACATGAAGTTAGAATGGTCGAGCTTGTAGATCGGCTTTCATTCCCTAGTTCACACATATCTAATAGTCAAGTACCATCCCTAACTGGTCTTTTTTCGCAAGGAATGTCTCATCAATCTCCAGTCCATCCACCTGATGAGCGCGAGTGATTCAGTGATTGTGACTGAAACCCAGGGGGCATGCACCCTAGTCTGCTTTGGCAGGAAAACTTTAGGTATAGGGTAGGTTTTCACGAAGGATATATGACTAGTCTGACACACCCGTCCATTTAGGAAAATGGGATTAGACTAGAATAAGATTCCTTCATCAAGGTTAGGTGACTGGAGCTAGAATCACCTGCGTCCGTTTCGATGGACTAAGTCGAGGAAGTTTTTCTGCTTGCTACATAGGTGGAACCATCTTGTGCATGCAAGAACTTCTGTATGGTAACCTGGAAACTCTACTTTGCTATAGCTGGGCGCATGCAAACCTTTTTGCATGCAAGTGAAAAAAGACCATTTATTTTCTTAGTTTGTAGGTTCCTAACCCTTTAAAATCGTAGGATTGGTTGTTCCTAGCTTGCATAAAGAAAGGATCCGGAGAAAAGTTTTGAATGGGGAAAGCTCCCTAAAAAAAGGAACCTATCGATGAGACACCCATATTATACGACTGGCACATGCAGTTTTACGCGAATTTCAAGCTCATTAAAAAATAAACCTAGCAATGAGCATATGTTCCACCAGAGTTTAAGGTCATTAAAAAATGAACCCACCTTGGGTAAATAACCATTGTGATCGCATTATTATCAGCTTTTGAGCCTTGGTTGTGTTCTTACCATCACCTCCACTCTTTTTTAGCTGATCATACTCCTCCATTTGGTTGTTTACCCCTTTTGAGGAATAACTACGACGAGTGATTCTGTTAGCCATCTTCTTTACACTTCCATGATTGAAAAGTTCCAAGCCTTACCTAGAACCAACTGCTATCCAAAATCATCACTCGTTCCTCAAAAAACGAGTCCTCTTTAAGCTCTTTTCATTCGACTCGTAAAATATAAAAATATTGTTGAGAAATTGGCCTCTCTAGCTCGTTAAAGTGATTGGAAGTGTCATCCATCCTCTAGATTTTAATCCTTTTGGACTTGAGGGATCATTGCACAAAAAGATCGAGCACTTGTCTTGTTCGGCTCATTAAAAATATAGAAAAGTCATCCCTTTCATATTATTTTATACTTTTTCGGACTTAAGGGATTATATTACGAAAAAGGATTACTAGAGTTTCCTTTCCGTCTCTTCTGAGACTCTCTAAAACTGAAAAAGACTGAGTTACCTTTGTCATTAAACTCGTTAAAACAATAGTGACAAACTTGTCCACGTAGACAAGAATGAGTTTCGCTGTTGCTAGGCTCGTTAAAACATAGCGATGGGTTTCCCCAAAGGGAAAATTATATAACAAGCATATGTTATCCTCCTCAAGCTTGACAAAAATAAAGAGGTACTAGTCAGCAATGACTGGGGAAAAATTTGGAAGAAAACTTGAAGAAACTTTAGTGGTAGCGAGTCGCCCTTGAACATGACACTTTCACTCCATTACCATGATTGTGTCAGGTTGGGTTATTCCATTCACCAATCATATCACCATTTCTCCACCATACCATCCTTTTTTGGGGTTAATGCTACCAATCCATTTCAATGTCGCCGATATGTTCAAGAGAGGTCACTCAGAGAATTCACCAACCCAGCTTGTGTCTCATCCGCTGCAGTACCTTCACGCTTCATTCTTTCATGACCGCCACACTAAACCATGTATCATTAGATTATTTTCACCTCCAACAAAATCATTTTCTCCATTTCATGTCGTAGATTTTGGATTCATTAAGGCCCTCCTATGACAGGTCACTTCTTGTCGACATCAGCTCATTATTCAAGAAGTCGACTTAGGAACAACCCCTTCAGTATTTTGAAGCTTACATGCCTCAATGGCAAGTTTCTCACTTCCAGTGATAAGTTTACATCAATGGCCTTCGACCGAAAGATTTTGCGTGGTGTTTGACATCAACTCATGTATTCGCACCACGTGAATTGTACTACCGTACCTTGAGGGTCATGATCATTATCGGTGATTCCTCTCACGCCTGTTAACAACTTATATCATTGGCTGGTAATCAGGTGATGTCTTTCCATGTTCGACTTCAGAACATCTTTTCACATGGATCGACTTGTACTTTGAGCGAAGATTGAACGAGTTTGAAGACCCCGGATCTAGTTTCATCCATCCAGGCTGCGATATATTCAAGAAACTAAAGACATCAAATGTACATCATTGCTGCACAGAAAACCATCCAAGCCTAAGGATGATGGCTCTACCATAATCATTTGTCTGCCACACAAATGGTTGTCTGTCCTATGTACATGAAAATGAATTTATAAAGTTGAGCATGGGAATGACTGCCTTAGCTAGATCATGAAAATATTATGAAGATAATGTATTTTATTGTATCTTATTACAGGTCACCTTCCAGTTCGAAAAACCTCGAATCCTCATGATAAAGCATTTCACCCAACATCAAAAGATTTCGACCTCATGCTTTAGGGGGCAACTCTTATAGACATATTTGGGCACTACAACCCCAATCTTTTATGTCCATAAACCAAGGGCTTCCAAGTCCCTAAAAGTGTTGTTTCATACCCTAAAGGAGCAAGGTCAGCTGATTACATCATCACCTAGAAGTTCTCCATGAAAAACTGCTCAGAACTGGTCAAAACTGGACCATGTCACCTACTGCATGGTCAAAGCACGATGCATCCCACCTAATGCACACGGGAGGTGTGATGCATACTAAAAATCCCTTCTATGGGGTGCGGTGGGTGAGAGTAGACAAATGGTAGAGACATCTTGCAAGGTGGATGATCATGGAATCTTCCAGAAACTTCTCCTGTGACACTCGCCTCTCTGAATTCACCCAGCGATGAGTAAGAGATCATGAAATTTCCAAGTGGAAGTGAGAACTATTAGATAAATGACACTAATCAAAAGCCCAGAAGCTGACTCACCCACCTGCAAACATCTATATATGTACCTGTCATCCTAGAGATCCAGAGGCTAGAATTTTACATCTTGTAAGGAAGTGATGTTGGATTCTTTGTGGAACATCATAGTGTTGCATGATATAGCTTTTCATGAGGTGAGGAAGGGCTTTCATGCTGGGAGGATGGAACTAGGTTAGATCAATGGGTTGTAATCCTCTCTTCTACTACTTCTATCAATAAAGAAAATAAGCAAATAAGCCAAGCGAAAGACTGAGGTTGGTACTCTATGATTCTCTCTCATCTACCTCTCATAAAATAAAACAAAAGTAGCTTTAGTTTGTTTATTTCTAAGATAGCTACCCATCTTAGTGGGACTAGTAGCTCTGAATGGACACTAGTTTTCCTGATAACACCAATGGAACACATTGTACCCAGTTTGCGAATAGGAGCGATGACAGGCATGGCAGACCGTGTGGCTTTGGATGAGAGGATTACGCAACTGGAAAAACTTAAGGAGGAATGGTTTTTGGCAGGATTCCCTCAGTATGTACAAAAGCAGTAGGAAAAAGATTGGTATGATCACCATATCAAGATGTGCATGTTCAAAGAAAATGATCTAGTATTACTCTATGACAGCAAGTTTGAGAAATTCCCTAGAAAGCTTTGAATGCATTGGTTGGGGCCCTATGTAGTACAAGAAGTCACAGATGGGGGCATGGTCCAACTTGCCAAGCTGAATCGAGAGCCTTTCCCAGGAAAAGTAAATGGTAGTCACCTAAAGCTCTACATGGGTGGGTCGACCGCATGACCAATCGACCGAACGATAGTCTCACCACTCCAGGCAATTGAAAGAGAGTGTGAGATGTTAAAGCAGTCCGTGGGGAAGCTATGTGATAATAAAGGGACGTGTAGAATTGGTATGCCACCCAAGTTTTGGTTGCGCAAAAGGGGCTACGCTGTTGCGTGGAAAAGCAATAGGTGATCATTACTAACACTATTCATGACAAGATGTCTAAGCTATGGCCAGAGGGAGTGGGTGGCGGTAAATTAAGAAACATGGTACGAGCCAGATCTAGAACGATCTACTGCAGGCTTAAAGTTATGGCACAAAAAAAGGAGGGAATTGACGAATTTGAATTTGGAAATGCTTATAAATCACAAGGCGTTGTCTGCCAAAAGATCTGTGATTTTTAGGAAAGTAAGCTATTGTACCTCCCCACCGAGATGGAGTTGCTCATTATTTATGCTCAAGGAGTAAGCCCAAGGGTTGTGATATGGCTAATGGTGATACATGATTTTCTAGTGTCGACAGTGGCAGGCACCGCACAGAGTTCAGTACCAACAGTAGGGGATGTGCCAGAAATTATTAGACACGAAGAAAAATTGGTCTGGATGCCACTACCTAACCCTTGGGTTGGCCGGCGCACCATCAAAGATAAGGGAAAGCCTGTAAATATGGAGCCTATTGATGGAATTGCAGTTAATAGTTTCCCTCTTCAACACCTCGAAGATGGGGATCTCATGGATAGCAACAATTGTCTCGCAAAATGGCAACACAGGCTGCAGAAGATAGTGATTTTAGGCGACCAGAAATTGGAGACTTACTACATTGGCACGAAGAATTCCCGTATATGGCACCCTAGCTAGAGCTAAAATCCTATGAGGGGGTGTTGTGTGTTAACCGAGCAAAGTAGAATGAGCATCACTGGTTGCATGAATTAGTGAAGGAAATGGAGTAGGAGTTAGTAGAAGAGTTGTAGGAGACAAAGTGGGAGCAGCAGCATGAAGTGTGTCACTCATAGGGATGGTGGACCGTAAAGCTTAAGCAACGCATATCGCCGCATGAACAAGTGACTCAGGACAAGTCAGATGATTGTGTTGGGGGCTTGTTGGGTAGTGGAGGCCCTGTGTAATGGTTTTGGGGCTTAAAGTCTAGAAGTTAGGAAAATAATATTGTAAATCTCCGACACGCACGGATCGCGAAATGTAATAGGTCGAGTCAAAGGGTTGTCCTCCCAAAAATAATATAGAATAATAGGAAATAGGTCAGTCTTCCCATGGTCCACAGACCATGGGAATGTATAAATAGAGCAAGGCTCTAAGGGTAGAAGGCAGTTTTTGTTCTAGATGCGATTTGATGTATTATGGGTTGGTGAAAGTAATCAAAGTCCTGCGTCTGTAAGTTCAAGTCAAGGGTATTAATGGGTAGATAGAGGCTTCGCAACTGTGTGCACGGAGGCTTGATAGAGTCCGCATCAATGTGCATGGACCCCTGCAGCTATGTGCAAAGGGTAGAAAGAAGGTTGTACTGGAAGAATATATTAATAAATATAAGTTGTTTCTAAAATATCGCGGATCTATTGTATTCTAGTTCATGCATCTGTTATATGAATTTATATCTTTTTATAATTGTGCACATTGAGTTTTACGGTTAAATGTTTTCTTAAATATTGTGCAAAAATATCAAATTTGTAATAAGTTCATTAAGTAAGAAATTACACCTGTGTGAAAGCCCGATACTAGTATATAGTGGCAGGAGGCCACCGAAGGGTTTGCGACCCCTCCAAACCACATCAAAACATCCCAAGGGTGTGGAAACTTGGTTCCAACACCCTCCACTGCTACCTCAGGTGAGACCTTATTCTGCACTTCGTGGACTGTTACCGAAAGGGCTGGTAGGTGCAGGATTTGTTTGGCTAATAACTCTTCCAAACCTGGGTCAGGGCCCAATAAGCCAACACTAGGTTCTCCTCAAACTTGGTGATATTCAAAGGAATTTCGGTTGGTATTAAGGGTCATGTTGGATTGCGAGAAGAGGATCATTGATGAGTTATATTAAATTGGGTAGATTGAAGCTGGATATGGAGGGAGAAATGGTTGAGTTATATTCATTTCAGTAGGGGCTTCTACATTGGCTATAGAATTAGGACCCACGTTAGAACCGGGATAAACATTAGTATTTCCTTTATTATCGGTACCCACATTGGGACTGACATTACTGCTAGATTTAACACCTACCATGGTAAATCATTGGGGTTGGGTAGATTTGAAATTTGAGGAACTAATCGAGGACTCACAAGATTTAGAACCCAAGTATGTGAAAGGCATAATACAATAAGAAACTAAGGGAAATGACCTCTCAATATTTGTGAGTGGCACTTGATAAGTGTTATGGTGTTGGGACAAGGTTGAATGTAAAGGCCAAAGGGTTGAAGAATTGAATCAAGTGAAAAATTAATAGGAAACAAATATGTGTAGTGGTGCAATGTGGTTTCCTATACAAGTGCTTATACAAATATAATTTAATCATTATCATCGTATCAAATAAAAAAACTTTAGCCCAAAAGATAAACTATGCCACAAAGAATTCTTAAACTACATTTCAGTATGGCCTTCTAAACAACCTAGATACTAGATTATGAGGACCAATAAAAAGGTTGAGTGAAGGTATAAAGAGGTGTGTTTCCTTTCAACAACCACTACATATAAGGTGGTTCAAGAATGGACACTAACATTGTCTAACAGGGGTAAGAGAATCTTAGTTTTTGGGTGTGAATTTTGGACTCAGATTCTCGATCAAGAGTTGGGAGCCTCACGGGGAACCACCTATATCCATAATCTAATTCTTATCCCCTTCACTAGTTTCTTCTATGCATCAATTTGTTACCACAGGATGGTCAAGGATCTCAAGGTCCCTATAGAAAACTTCTATGCTTTTATATATAGTGATCGATGGGTGTCTTTTGGATTCCTATCCCACTAATACTAACCTAACTGATAAATTATTTTGACTCCCAAGTGGTCTTTATCAATGTGTTAGATTCAGGTTGATTTTAGAGGCTTGACTGAGGGTCATGAACCAAGAGTTTTAACTTATTGGTGTGTGGGTGTGTGCAAGTGCATGTGTTATACAACTTGAGATTAGCTTACTTTTCACTCAAATTAAACA
This sequence comes from Pinus taeda, assembly GCA_000404065.3. NCBI lineage: Eukaryota > Viridiplantae > Streptophyta > Pinopsida > Pinales > Pinaceae > Pinus > Pinus taeda. Next base: position 31,112 of record APFE030333664.1, read on the forward strand.
TGACAAAATTCATAAAATAATAAAGAAATTCTTGTGATTGAATATAAATCAATCATTGACCATAAGTTATTTACTACCAAACTCAGGAGGGTTTCTGATCCAGGTGGATGTTGATGGCCACCCACCTATCCCACTTGGACCCCTGAAATTATCTCTATCAGTTTTTTAGTTTCCTTATTTGTAGCACAATTTTTTATTTTTAGTAGTTTTTCGGGTCCTAAACTTCCGAAGCCATTTTAAGGCCCTAAACGACGTCTTTTGGGAAATCTGGGAGCAACATGGGTCCATGGATTGATGTTTCTCTTCCTAAAGGTATATTTCTCAGATAGATCTTTCTAATGAGCTATTGTACACGTCAAACGGAGATTGGGTGCCAAAGTTACGACCCCAGGAAATTGATGTACCAATTTACCCAAACGGGGCCTACAATTTGTTGTTTCATCTTCTAGGGTTAGGTTCTGGCATGTTAAGGGTTTTCCATTATTTCTCAACAATAAATAGGCTTTCGAGCCTCATCGTAATACAGTTTATAGGCATGTAGCCACCACATATCTTCTCAGAGATAAGCTATCATCGCCCTAGATGTTTATTTCCATTATCTATTTGTAAGCATATCTCAGTATTTTACATTAATGAAATGAAGTATTAGTTCCACTGCATCTTTGTGTTTATGGTTATCTCTGTAATTTGTTGCATTCCTATTTAAATCTAGATCAGTGGTATCAGAGCGGTCTGCTTTTTCTCTGTTTTCCTTTGCATGTCCCCAACGAGATCAGGATATAAGGAGTTAGGGCTTAAACTGGTCGAACCTTTGCAAGACCAGCGTCACAAATCCCGATGGCCTCCCATGGAGGATGAGAAGAAAGATGAGGGGGCAGGAGATCCTATCAAAATCTTGCTCGAAGAAGCCCTCGAGCGACAAAGGAACGCGATGATGGATAGCTTTGCTCAAATCCTTCAGCGGCTACCTAGAGGCGATGCATCGACTTCCAACAGCTACATTGGAAACACCATACCATTTAAGGTACAAGTTAATTTTGAAATCACCATCTTCGAGGATCAAATAGATGCAGATGTTGTAGATAAATGGTTAAATTTGCTAGATGGGTATTTTTCTGTTCATAAATTTTCGAGTCAGGAAAAGATTGTTTTTGCTCCTCTCATAGCAGCCCTCAACGTCAAGGACTGGTGAGAAACCTACTACGAGCAGAAGAATGAAATCACAGGCTCACTATTTTCAGTCGCACCCACTTGGGATTCATTCCGGGATGCCATCAAGGAGCAGTATTACCATGTCAAAAGCTATGAGGACAAATACATAAAGTGGACCATGCTGCGGCAAGGAAGGGAGCAAGATGTGCTAGAGTTCACAAACATTTCTCATACCCTTCACACACAATTGGGTATCAAAGATTTTGATCTGCATCTGGTACTTAAATACCGTGGTTACTTACACAGATACATCCAGGAAGAGATGGAGTTCCTCAACATCTCCTCGCATGGCACGACGTACCGATACACTGTCAAAATCAAGAAAAAGTTTAAACAGAAGAAGCGAGACTTTGGATCTGTGAATCTGAGGACCAAAGGACAAAGCCAAGGTGGGGTGAACCAAGACAACCCGTCGAAGTTGCAAGAAAATAACAACACCACGAAGTTGAAGAAGGACATAGGAAAGTGGTGTGATTTCCACAAGAGTCTCACTCATAACACTAGTGAGTGTCGAACCAAGTAGTCGTTGGTGGCTGAGTGGAAGACTTCTGAATCAAATGCATGTTCTGACCCTGAGCTAGAACCTGGCAAGGGGAATGGTAAAGGGAAGCAGATCATTGATGCGGATCCCAGCACCACTGTTGCCACCACCAAGATCCAAAAAACTGAGCTCGAAGATCTAGAGGAGGGGGAATGTCTTTTCCACTCATAGATGTGGGTGAAGGGTTTGCCGCTACAATTCATTATTGATAATGGTAGCCAGAAGAACCTCATTTCAGCAAAGGTTGTGAAGCGGTTAGGCCTACCGACTACACCACACTCGTAGCCGTATAGTATTGGGTGGCTTCATTAAGGACGAGATCTCAAAGTTCGCCAACAGTGTCGCCTTCCCTACAGCATCAAGCCCTTCACATACGAGGTATTATGTGATGTTATACCTCTGGATGTTTGTGAAGTACTATTAGGCCAGCCATACTTGTGGAGGCGACATGTTGTGTATGAGTCAAGGCCTCACACTGTTATTATTTCTTTGGATGATTCATTATACAGGATAACAGAGGCAGTCCCACCTACCACCACCTCTTTGATCACTACTAAGAAAGGTAGCAAGCTCATGTCCCAGACCAGGAAATTCATCAGTCTCATTCCCTCCCAAAGTAAGGGTAAGATCGTCACCACATCCATGACCCCTGCGAAGGGTTCCTCCACACAGCAGTAGCAGCAAAGGGATACGGTCATGACAGAACATAGGAATAACTTCTCCTCACCCACAGGGGTACCACAAAAGCTTCAAGTGGGAAACAAAGTCTGGTTGCACCTACAGAAAGAATGCCTTACAAGAGCCCATCAAAAGCTCCAACCACTCCAACATGGTCCTGACAGCAGTACCAAGGTTGTGGGGAACAATGCTTTGCAGCACATCTTTCCTCCATTCCTTTGCCTGCACCAAGTGTTCAATGTGGACCATCATCGACCATGCTTCCCACCATTACTGGACACATCATAGATTGCAGGACAAGTTCAGAAGATGGAGGAACTCAACGCAATGGGGACCATTGCTTCCTAAGGGGGGAGGAATGATCCAGGTGGATGTTGGTGGCCACCCACCTATCCCCCTTAGACTCGCACAACTATCTCTATTAATTTTTCAGTTTCCTTATCTGTACCACAATTTACTATTTTTAGCAGTTTTTTCGGGTGCTAAACTTCTCGAGCTGTTTTGAGGCACTAAACGACATTTCCTGGGAAATATGGGAGAAACAGGGGTCCATGGACCAATGTTTCTCTTCACGAAACTATAGTTCTTAGATAGATCTTTCTAACGAGCTATTGTACATGTCAAATGGAGATCGAGTGCCAAAGTTACGACCTCGAGAAATTGATGTACCAATTTACCCAAACGGGGCCCACAATTTGGTGTTTCATCTTTTAGGGTTAGGTTTTGGGATGTTAAGGGTTTCCATTGTTTTTTAACAATAAATAGGCCTTCGAGCCTCATTGTAATATATTTCAGAGGCATGTAGCCACCACATCTCTTCTCAGAGATAAGCTACCATCGCCCTAGTTGTTTGTTTCCATTTTCTGTTTGTATGCATATCTCAGTATTTTACATTAATGAAATGAAGTATTATTTCCATTGCATCTTTGTGTTTATGGTTATCTATGTAATTTGTTGCATTCCTATTTGAATCCGGATCAATTTCATGCAACAAAAAGGTGGTAAACATGAGAAGAAATGAGATATAATGAGTAGAGAATAAATAAAGAGTGGATGCATAATTTGATTTGATATCGTATAAACAACTTTATACAATGGTTACAATAGTGAAATAATATTCTAGGGTTGTAAATTGACCTCAAATAGATCTACCATAAACGGGGCTCAAAACATCAAATCATGGGGAGATTAATATTGTTCAAAATACGGTTTTCCGTAATCTAAGTCTCTAACATATATGCGATGGATTTCATCTGTAAAACAATGCTGATAGGGGTTTATGTAGCCTAGTATACTATACTACAAATTTATCCCTCTTAAACCCAACTTGGTGGAGAAATAGTAGAAAATGTCAAAGGGGTTTCTTTCTTCCTCCTAGGGTTTAGAAGGTGAAAATATTAAGCCTTACCAACTTTTTATTGATTAGAGGGATCCGAATACCATACAACCAAGAAATAGCCTTAAAACATAGAAACAAATTTGGAAACTTTTGGAAATTTTTACCAGTGCAGATAATTGACTTGGAAGTGTGTTGACTAATGCATAAAGTAGCGAATCCAGTGCATTGATCAGTGTAGAAAATAGGTCAAGAGCCTTGTTGACCAATGTAGAAATGAGTTCAAAATTTGTATTTACTTTCTCACGAATTTATTTTATGGGGTTTGTTATGGATATGACGTCTATTGTTGTTTGAGATGTGGCCCAAAAAACAGTCCACAAAGGAAAAGAAAGGGCACTAAATTTATAAAAAAATCACCAAAAATGGAAGCTTGCTGAAAGAGGAAACGGAAAGAAATCTTACAAACTTCAACCCAAGACTTGAAGTGTTTAGCTCTGCAATGGATTCACCATATGTTGGATGTCTTGTTGCATGAGGGTTAGGAAAAATAGGGATTTAGAGATAAACCTTGGGAGTGGCACATATTAATGTTTGAAAATGAGAAATGAATTTAACGATGTTGTAAGCGATACAATTATTAAATAATTATATTATAAACAAGTAATATCCAATTACCATGTTAGTGAAACATAACTAGACAATTGAATAATGCACAAGTAAGGCTAACAATAAGAATAGAAACTAGACTAAAAAATGGCTAGCAATTGTACTTTAAAAAAAGAGTTTTAGAGAAAGTTTAAGAGATCAATTCCTACACACATATAAGTAAAATATGAGATTATAAGGAAATTAAGAAGAATATACTAATAATCCATCTAAGTTTGAATAATATCTTAGTTGGTTAACTAGTCCTTAAAAATATGATTTTAACTAATAAAAAATAATCCAAATATTTTTTCTTCTTTATGTTTAATGATAATATCTATAAGTATATTTTTGATGCTTTCTTATCTTTGTAAGTAGTAATGTGTAATAATGTTTTATAATAAAATACATGTTATAAAAAGTATATTAATAATCCAATCAAGCACTCCAATGAGTTGGAAAAAATAGAGCCTCCCAATATAAAAACAAAGCATTAATAATTCAACTAAAAATTCCAAATATCTTTAAGCATTAGTAACTCAACTAAAAATTCCTTTTTATAACCTTCCTATAAATTTGATTTGTCGATTAATTTTTGTGAATGTTTAATGATATTTTTCGTTATAACTATATAAACAAAATTGTCTTGTATAACAATTAAAAATAAAATTTAACATATTTTTATTAAATTTAAAAAACATATCTAACTTTTAAAACAATTATAGAATAATATAGTGAATTACTAAAACAATGAATCAATACCTCACACCACTCACATGCATAGTTCTCTGCCTAGTGATTAGTGGTTGTGCTTCTCACTAAGAGAGTCATATGACAATCCTTGCCACTAATTGGTGACTATCACGACTAAGATGTTAGTCACCCAATCCCACGGGTAAAAGTCACATCTCTAATTTTCTCTAATGCCCATTTTGGAACGCTTAGATGGTGTAAATACTATGTATTTACCCTTTATAAAATGCGTATACATTTTATATAGTCCTAAACTCTTCCATAAGTAGCAGGTTCATGAGTCACCAAACATTTTTTAATATAATACCTGAGTTATTATTATTTACATTATTGTATTCTTTCAAAGTCGATTTCCTGAGATGGTCCCAGCTCTATTTAAAAATGGGAGGGGCTAGTTCTTTATAGAAGTATTATGAGTTTCCTTTTTTAACATATATATGAGTACAAATGTGTGTCCCAGCTCTATAATAGCACCAGCAAAGAGTTTCAGAATATGAATGCTAAAGTTTACAATCAAATACAAAATTAAATGATTTTTCCTTAAAATATTATATGAAGAGCTGAAATAATATAAACAATAAAAAAAGGAAAGGATTGTAAGTGTCTATCCTAAGAAAAATGGAAAGAAATCAAAGGAAATTCAACTTTTTAGGGTGCCTTCTGCAATCTTCAAACACTATTAAACTTTGGTTATGGGATTCTATTGGCATTCAGTCAAAACCTGCATATAAATGGAAAGAAATCAAAGGAATGTCAAAACCTGCATATAAATGGAAAGAAATCAAAGGAAATTCAACTTTTTAGGGTGCCTTCTGCAATCTTCAAACACTATTAAACTTTGGTTATGGGATTCTATTGGCATTCAATCAAAACCTGCATAAGCGTTCCACTCTCATGGGTTTATAGGAGAGTGTTGGAATTTCCAAGAATAGTTAACCATGGCGAAGCACGTAATATACAGTGTAAATGTTATGTATATACCTTTTATAGCATGTATATATCTTTTTATATAATCCTAAATTCTGCATGTAGTCCAAAACTGCATAGTCGTTCCACTCTTACTTGTTATAGGAGATTGCTGGAATTTTCCAGAATAGTTAACCATGGCGAAGCACGTTTTTCTGAGATTAACCACCTTTCTTGTTTAACTATAAATAACAACTTCTTCAGAAGCACTTGTTTTTCAACTATATACCTAACAACTTCTTTAATAGTGATAGAAATATGACAAAGGATTTTTAAAACATTAAGAGCGTAGAATTATTCCCAAATATTTTAAAACAGAAATATTATAAAATATCTATAAAAGGCATTACAAAAGAATAGATTTTGAACCAATGTTTCAATATTATGGCGTCTCACTTAATTGAGGAGTGGTTCCTGTGTTTAATGGTATTTTTCGTATATTAATTTTATTTTATTTTAAACAATTTTTTTTATAAAATTTAAATATTTTGATTATATTTAAATGTGTAATTTGAGTAAATTTAGTGATAAAGAAGGTTTTTTTTAAGAGGATATTCATTTAAATTTAAATTTTGATTTGTTATTTCATACACAATAAGATCTAATACTAGTGTGTTTAGTTTGGTCGTAATTATGAAAAAATATTTTTATTTTTACTGAAAATATTTCTATTTGTACATATTACCACCATTTCACTAAATAGTCTACCTTTTTCATTAATGATACAAACATTAGCTTATAACTAGTCAATGTAGTTGGGGACACTAAACTTGTGCCCTACAACTAAAACTAATTTAAACATAATTATAAAATTAAATCATTATTATAAAATTTATTTATTTTTCAATTAAATTAAAATATATATTTTTTACGGATTTAAATTATAAGAAAATTGACAATTTTTATTTTTTGTTTTTTAATTTTTAAAATTTATATTAAAATAAATTAAAGAATGATTTATTTACCTTTCTTCTCTTTTCAATTTCCAAATCCTTAATACAATAGAAACTTAACTACCTATTACATATATAAATTTCCAGTACTATCTTGATAATATTCATTCAAACTTAACATGCTTGTTTATATACTTGCTTGAAACATTAGAATAGAAACCTAGCTATCATATTTTGTGATTTCTTATTATATCTATATATTTAACATGTGTACAACGGTCCACCCTTGATCACATTCTTGGATTTTGTTATTTTGTTAAATAATGTCAATTTATTTTTTATTAATTTACTATGAAATATTGTATTATTTCTCTTTCATAAAAAAAAATTGATTTAAAATACTATAAAGACGATGAGGAGGCGAGGAGGTGGTATATATGTCTATAGAATGTTTATTGGTACTTCTTTTCATTATGAGGATGATATTTTAAGTAAGATGATTTAGTACAGATTTGACAACCAATTTAATCTCGTGAGAAGATTGGTTCAGTATTAATAATATCCATATAGTGGGACTAGATCCATGATTATGGGGTAAATGCACTAGTTGTAATTTTGGCACTGAGCATCCACCTTGGGCAATTAACCCCATGACCCTTGGGTAATGTAACTTTTTTATATATATAGAATTCTCATAGGCACTTCTTCTCATTCTCAAGATGATATTTTATGTAAGGTATTTTATTATAGTTTTTCTAGCCAATTTAATCGAGTGAGAACATTGAGTAAGGCCTAATAATAATTCATATAGTGGGACTTGACCCCATGATTATGGTGCAAACTCATTAGTTGTAATTATGGCACGGTAACTTTATGGGGACATTGAGTGAGTCCCAATGACCAACAATCCACAAAGCCATTTATCTTGGGAACTTAACCCCATGACCCTTGGTTAATATGAGGAGTTGTAGTTTTTGAACATTAAGTGAGGCTTAATAATAATCAATATTGTTGGACTTGACCCCATGATTCTAGGGTAAATCCATTAGTTGTAGTTTTGGCAGCCTAGTTTGATGGGGACATTGAATGAGTTCCAATAACCAACAATCCCAAAGAAAACCATCTTGGAGACTTAACCCCATGACCCTAGTGTAAAGAAGCCACTTGTAGTTTTTGTAACTTAACCCGTCAGGGACATACTTTTGATACTTAATAATCCAAAAAGATAACCATCCTATAGAGTTGACTCCATAACCTCTTGCTTGTAGTTCATAAGGCTCAACTACCATAACTTGAAAGCAAGATTGAAATTGTTAATACATTATAAACACCTCACTATATAATCATTTAAAAAAATTTATATGTAGAAATTAACCCTGTATGAAGAGGATTACAACTTTTTCTTCCCATTATTTAAACTACACTCAATTATTATAATTTTATATATTTATTTCTATTATACTAATTTATTTTTATAGTTATAAAAATATAAGTTCTTACAACATTAGAAAGAAAAATTGCTCAATGACAAACCTGTTGCATATTTAATTACTTCAACTTGCTATGTGAATAGATGTCGTGAAATTGGAAAGTATGCGAGGACAAATGTGTAGGACAAGCTTTAACAAATGCTTTTGACACTTCCTTGAAGACATAAATTTATATGAAGCGTGTGTTTGAACGAAGAAGCAAGTTAATAAGCAACGATCAAATCAAGAAACGTGACGATCCACAGCTTGGCGATTATTAGGTAACGTTGCTCGTCCTTTTATGGTCGTGGTACACAGAGACAATGTCATCCTTCGTATATATATTCGAGCTAACCGGAGTAATTAAATCATGAACGTGTGGGGTATATAATCCCCAATGATCATGAACGTAATGATAGAATTTGCTCAGATATTTTAGAAATTATTAAAGTTGGGAATGTTGGGGGGCCAACTACTGTATCCACGGAATCACTGAGATACTGCTCCTGAGATTGGAGTCATCCAACATGTATATGACGTCGTTTGTGGAATTTTTATAGCAAATTTGGTGAAATGTAACATTCAGACGAGAAAACACAATGCGTATAGTTGTCAACAGAGAAACGGAAGGAAGGAAGGAAGCGTGAGGAAATTTATAACATGGCCGCTATCCTATTTTCCATTTTTTAAAAATAAATTGTGTTGATCTCCTTCTATCAAGCACCTTTTTAAAGAGCTTGCTATGGTTATAGAATTTACTCATGTTGTAAATTCGAGTTATTTTTTTATGGTTAACTGGAATGGTAGTTATTTTTTTGAATTTGGTTTAAATTTTAGATTAAATTCTATGGGATGAGTTATAATGAATTGATAAATGGTGTTGTAGTTGTGTTGTTTTGATGTAACAGAAAACTTTTTAATGGTATTACGGTGGATTCCTCTGAGTTGTTTTTGAGGTGGGTCATTGGAAAAATCACCTCACTTCTATGGAATTCGTAATTTCCACCCTCTGGATTCTAGTTACTTGTTTGGAACATTTACCAACAAATGCGGGTTTTGGTGTAACAGAAAACCTCTTCATGGTATCGGAGCCTCGACCCAGGTTCGATTCCCCTGAGTTGCATTTGAGAGGGGGGTGTTGAAAGAATCTGCGCACTTCTATGGAATCCATAATTTCCACCTTGAGGATCCTAGTTACTAATTTGGAACGTTTACCAACAACTGCGGGTTATGTTTACCAACAACTGATGGTTTTGGTGTAACGAAAAACCTCTTCATTGTATCAGAGCCTCGACCTAGGTTCGATTTCCCATAGTTGTGTTGAAAGAATCACCGCACCTCTATGGAATCCGTAATTTCCACCCTAGGGATCCTAGTTACTGGTTTGGAACGTTTACCAACACCATCAGGTTTTGGTGTAACAGAAAACCTCTTCATGGTATCGGAGCCTGGACCCAGGTTTTGGTGTAACAGAAAACCTCTTCACGGTATCGGTGCCTGGACCCAGGTGAAGAGGTTTTCCGTTACACCAAATCCCGAGGGTGTAAATTACGAATTTCATCTCGTTTGAAACGTTTATCAACACCTAAGGGTTTTGGTGTAACAGAAAACCCCTTTATGGTATCAGAGCCTGGACCTAGGTTCGATTCCCTTGAATTGCGTTTAAGGGGGGGTGTTGGAAGAATCCCTGCACCTCTATGGAATCCATAATTTCCACCCTTGGGATTTGGTGTAATGGAAAACCTTTTCACCTCGGTCTAAGCTCCGATACCATGAAGAGGTTTTCAATTACACCAAAACCCACATGTGTTGCTAAATGTTTCAAACCAGTAACTAGGATCGCCACGGTGGAAATTATGGATTCCATAACGCTGCAATGATTCTTCCAACACCCCACCTCAAATGCAACTTGGGGGAATTGAACCTGGGTCGAGACTCTGATACCATGAAGAGGTTTTTCGTTACACCAAAACCCACAGGTATTGGTAAACATTCCAAACCAGTAACTAGGATCCCCAAGGTGGAAATTACAGATTCCATAGAGGTGCATTGATTCTTCCAACACCACATTCAATTCGCTTGAGTTGCATTTGAGGGAGGGTGTTGCAAGAATCACCACGCCTCTATGGAATCCTTAATTTCCACCATAGGGATCCTAGTTACTCGTTTGGAATGTTTGCTAACACCTGCAGGTTTTGTTATAATGGAAAACCTCTTCATGGGATCAGAGCTTGGATCCAGGTTTGATTCCCTCGAGTTGCGCTTGAGGGGGGGTGTTGGAAGAATCACCACACCCCTATGGAATCTGTAATTTCCACCCTGTGGATCCTAGTTACTAGTATGGAACGTTTACCAAAACCTACGGGTTTTGGTGTAATGGAAAACCCCTTCATGGTATGAGCGCTTGGACCTAGGTTCAATTCCCCCAAGTTGCGTTTGAGTGGGAGTGTTGGAAAAATCACCGCACCTCTATGGAAGCTGTAATTTCCACCAGGGGGATCCTAGTTATTGGTTTGGAATGTTTACCAACACCTGCGGGTTTTGGTGTAATGGAAAACATCTTCATTGTATCGGAGCCTAGACCCAGGTTCGATTCCCCTAAGTTGCGTTTGAGGGGGGTGTTGGAAGAATCACCGCACCTCTATGGAATCCGTAATTTCCACCCTTGGGATCCTAGTTACTGAATTGGAATGTTTACCAACACCTGTGGATTTTCGTGTAATGGAAAACCTCTTCAATTTTCGTGTAATGGAAAACCTCTTCATGGTATTGGAGCCTGGACCCAGGTTCGATTCCCCCGAGTTGCGTTTGAGGGGGGGTGTTGGAAGAATCACCACACCTCTATAGAATCTGTAATTTTGACCCTGGGAATCTTAGTTACTGGTTTGGAATGTTTACCAATACCTCCGGGTTTTGGTGTAATGGAAAACCTCTTCATGGTATCGGAGCCTGGACCCAGGTTCAATCCCATGGGTTGCATTTGAGGGGGGGTGTTGGAAGAATCACTGCACCTCTATGGAATTCATAATTTCCACCTTGGGGATCCTAGTTACTCGTTTGGAACGTTTACCAATACCTGCGGGTTTTGGTGTAACCGGAAAACCTCTTCATGGTATCGGACCCTAGACCCAGGGTCGATTCCCCCGAGTTGCGTTTGAGGGGGGGTGCTGGAAGAATCATCACACCTCTATGGAATCCATAATTTCCACCCTCGGGATCCTAGTTATTCATTTGGAACGTTTACCAACACCTGCAGGATTTGGTGTAATGGAAAACGTCTTCATGGTATCAAAGTCTGGAGCCAGGTTCGATTCTCCCGAGTTGCATTTGAGTTGGGGGGGGGGGACGTTAGAAGAATCACTGTACCTCTATGAAATCAACGCAACTCGGAGGAATCAACCTAGGGTCCACGCTCCAATACAATGAAGAGGTTTTCTATTACACTAAAACCCGGAGGTGTTGGTAAACGTTCCAAACCAATAACTAGGATCCCATAGAACTAGGATCCCATAGAGGTGCGGTGATTCTTCAACAGATTGTCTCTATAAATATTGTTGTATTGAATTTGGGATTTGTAAATATATAAATTGGTTGAATACCTACATATTTTTTTTTTGATAGGTGAGCACCCAAGGGATTTGAACCAGTGACCTATCACAATGAGTGTTAAGGAGTGCTTTAACAGTGCATTTGATAGGTGAGCACCCAAGGGATTTGAACCAGTGACCTATCACAATAAGTGTTAAGGAGTGCTTTAACAGTGCACTCATTCACCGTGAATCCAAAGCCTCGTGGCCCTTGAATACCTACAACTTAACTATAAGCATTTAATTAAAAAAAAATATTAAAAAAATAATTAATTTCTACTATAGATCTTTCGCTAAGTTGGGGGGTCATTTGATTAGAATTTTCCACATTTCCTAATTAATGGAAGCCCTTCGGTAGAGCAAGCAGACCTTATATGTGATTGTGCTAGAGATAGAACTTACACACCAACTTTGCAAATATTAAAATCTGGGAATGTTGGGGGACCGACCTAAAAAAATGCAACGGATGAATTACGATGGTTCCTTCCATTTTTTAATCCTTGACAGCGGCTGTAGAATTTTCGTCGTGAGTTTGGTGAAACGAAATAGTCACTCAGAAAAACACCATAACAGTGAAACGAAGGAAACGTAAGAAAATTGACAATATGGACGCTCGGATTTTGGTTATTTTGGCTTTGCGTAAAACAGGAAGACATGTGAGCAGGGAGTTTGTAAAGTTTTAAAGAGCATCGTTGATAGTTGGTATTTGCGTGCTCAAGGTTCTTACTGATCAGTAACTTCCGAGCTCTATACTGCCGGTTTTTCTTTCTCAAATTTTCAGGCAGAAAAATACCGCCGTGAAACATTAGGAGAAGCGGTCTGAGGCAAAAAACTGTAGAACTCCTTCGAAAGTATAAACATTAATAGATACAGACAAGCAGATCAGTTGGTAAGTTCCCGCCAACAACTCTACTGTCCTCGTCAACCCATCCTTCTCACTATATATATCTTCCACCCACTACAGTTAATACAGCATGAAGGAGAGCTGCTGCCCTTAATCACGGAACCATACTTATCCTTTTTCTCCTTGGCCTTTCTTTAAGTAATTACAGTGGGACAATAGGCGATACTCTCTCCTCCTGCTACAAATCTGACATCGGTTCTTGGTTAGTTATCGTTATGATTTCTGAATGGGTTCTGCTATTATGAATTGTTTGATCTAAAAATCCCTGTATTTTGCATTTGATCCTCTCGCTTACCATAAATTGGCTGCAACCAAGACATTCTGTGGCTAGTGGAATCCATGAGTTTAGCTTTATATTGATCTACAAGGATCTGTCAGACCACAGGGATCAACAGCACAGAGGCCAAGGTCTGTAGCTTCTCCTTATTGTTTCCCTTAATGCAATACGTGCCTTGTACAGATGGAGAAATATACAGTAAACTGAATATGCGCCTTTTGTACTCTAGCATGTGTTCTCAGAAAATGAACCCTTGCCTTAAGTTGTGTGTTATGAGTGATCCAGGGAATACTATCTGTCTAATTGTATATGGAGGGTGGGTTCTGGATTATTGCAATTATTGTTTACCCCGATGGAATTTGTTATTTACTGTTTTCTATTAGGAAAAGTTTTGCCTTCTCCATGAAGAAAATTACTTCTGGGCATTGAAAATGATGGAGTATCTTTGTGGGGATGAAAGTTTCCTGATTTTGTCTTGGCCTTTTTCCATTTGTATGTTTTTAGAAATCATCCATTATAACCCATTAATGATAAAGATCGAGAGAGAGAAACAAAATGAGATCCGAACTTCCTTACGGTTCAGTTTGGCTTTAATCTTTCTATGTTTTATTATCAGCAACAATCTCCTCTAGCTTGGTTACAAAGCAGCTAATCCTTGCAAGTGCAATGAAAATTATGCAGTTTGGCTTTAATCTTTCTATGTTTAATTATCAAAACGGTCTCCTCTAGCTAGGTTACAAAGCAGCTAATCCTGGCAAGTGCAATGAAAGTTATGCTGCTGCTTTAAGTCAAATTGGCATAGAGGTATCTGAACTTTGGATAAATGGAAAGTGGCTAGCCTATTTAAACGCAATTAGACTATACTTCTTCATCCTTATGTCAAACACTAAATTAATACTCATTTCCTGTAATTATGTGTGAACAGTATCGTTTATTCAACACATACATTGAAGAGATATCAATTTTTTGAAACTGACAATCTGTGTAGTTACATCGTGCTTAATGTACTTCATAGAGCAATAAGATTAAGAATGTTTTTTCTGTCTACCTAACTTGATGTTATGTTTGCTGAATCAGAACTAAACAATATGGGCAGGGCTCCTTGTTGCGACGAGAACGGACTGAAGAAAGGTCCTTGGACACCAGAGGAGGATCAAAAGCTTGTGGACTACATACAGAAGCATGGTCATGGGAGTTGGCGAGCCCTACCCAAGAATGCAGGTGCAATTCAAAGATTCTCTGCTTTTTGAACTATGTTAGAAAGAATGCAGGTGCAATTCCAAGATTATCTGATTTCTGAATTAAGCTATGAATACTGAATGATTAACATATTTTCATTTTAATTTTACGAAACCTAAGATGTGGGTATTACCCAGAAGTTTTAAGATAAAGAATGCAGGTGCAATTTAAAGATTATCAGATTTTTGGACTCAGTTATATAGAGTGAATAATTAAGATAAATTCATCTTAATTTTAGGTAACCTAAGGTGTTGGTGGTATACGGAAGTTACCCAGAAGTTTTAAAAATTTAGATTAGGACCTTAACTAATACACCACAGCATGACTTTGAAAGGTCAATCATGAAGCTATCCACTTTTACCATTGATGTTGTGCCCAGAGAACCTGTCTTTGAGGTTATGCACAAAGACAAGTTAGATGTAATGGAGATCTTCTAGGGCAATGAAGAATTCATTAGCGATCCTTCACTTTTTGTGAGCATCGGTACACCTCACACACAGTTTATGGGTCCAATTTCTATGAATGGGTACCCTTCTGAATTAGGCCTTGCGAAGTTCTATCGTTGTTTACCGTGTCAAAATTTGTGATGTTTCTATGTTGCAGGGTTGCTTAGGTGTGGCAAAAGTTGCAGGCTTCGATGGACCAACTATTTAAGGCCTGATATAAAGCGGGGAAAGTTTTCTTTTGACGAGGAACAAACAATTCTCCAACTCCATGCAATTCTCGGAAACAAGTAATCTCTCAACAAACCTTGATGCGTCTCATGTACTTTTATAACTCACGATGTTTGGGATCGATTAGCCCGCTCGAGTTTTAATGTTATATTCAATGTTCAGGTGGTCTGCAATAGCTGCTCATCTACCGGGGAGAACAGATAACGAGATCAAGAACTACTGGAACACGCATTTGAAGAAACGATTGCTTCAAATGGGAATCGATCCAATGACTCATAGACCACGGACAGACCTCTTTGCTGCTTCCCAGATATCTCAGTATTTTGCTTCTCTGACACAGTGGGAGAATGCAAGAATGGAGGCTGAAGCACGATGGCTTAGAGATTACATGAAGCTTGCTGCATATAGGTCTTCGTCCAATATAATGAATGGTGAAAATGGAAATATGAACCAGCTAGACCTAAATCTGCTAAGATCTGCTGCTGCATGCAGATTTGATGACCCAGCTGTTGCTCTGGGTTCTCATGTTTGGGCCCAACAGCAGCCTGTATCAGTACTGGCACTTGATTCTCAGAACATCGATCAACATTTGGTTCAGGGCTCAAACAGATGCTCAGGGAGCTATAGCGTTCCAGATCAGTCTGGAAATGTGGAGGGACTGGCACTGCACCAAGATCACCAGGGCTCTGTTACTCACTTTTTAGATAACATGTGCTCCTTAGCCCTTGGCTGTGCTTACTCCGCCCCTAATTTGCAGTTGGGTGAAGGTGCCATTGCACCTCCAAGTGATTCATGCATAACTGATGATGCTCGGAAGGAAACAAGTCATGTTTTCAATGGTGAAAACAATCTAAAATTGAACGAGAGCGACAAAATGAAGTCATATCAAGACGAATATGGCCATAATTTGCTGCCTTGCACCCTGCAAGGACAAACGATTAATACAAAAGAAGAAATGTCTGATCATAACCCTAATTTCCTGTGGCCAGACCACAAGTCCAATTCACTCCCGGCTTTGATACCAGCCTGTGGGTCTCCCAGATCAAATCTTTTCAGTGGCCCTAGTGACCTAGGTTCTAATGAAAGCAGTTCTTCAATGATTAACAACAACAACGGTAACTATGGAGGATCACTGGTTCCAGCTGAGCTCTTGCTAGACTTTACAGAAAATTCAACTATGGCCAAGGCAAATGGTACACTTGGGTTGCCAGCAGGCAGCACCCATCTCTGGTCGGACTTGAATACTGAAGACGGAAGAGACTACTGGAGCAATATGTTAAAGTTAGTCGATACTATTCCTGCAGGCCTCGAGCATATCATCAGACCAGTACAGTCAGAATAGGTTCAATTTTTTTCGTATTATTCATTCGCTGCAGGAAAACTATGTCATACTTGAAGTGTTGTGCCATATTTTTGTACTTTTCCTGATTTCCACAACAAATTCTGAATGCTATATTCTATGATTTGTTTGCAGTATATGAACGTCATGGGAGCCTGATCCTTGTGGGATCTCTGTATATATCAAAAAAGCCGTCTGCTGAAAGTATACAGGACGATAGATACATGATGCCCTTCTTCAACATTTCAGATTTAATTGATTCTGGCGTGAATTTTTATATGTTTTACAGCTACCAGAGATGTAATTAGAATTTCCAGCGTCGATATTTGTCGAATTTCCAGTGTCGATATTTGTCGAAGTAGAGTGAGGGACATATTCATTATTCCTAATGTTCATATTACTTATTAGCTACAGCCAGTGAAGGACATATTCATTGCTCTATGATCAGTGTATTTTTGTGTGCCATTTTTAATGGAGTTCATTAACATACACATACATACATATATATAACTATATAACTAGTCATTATTCAATAGACCAGCGTTATCTGGAAATACAGTGCTCAACACTTCAGTCATTTTATGTGTGATTCGCAAAGAGCTTATTTAGATCCATAAAACTGCTCATGCATAAAACTGCTCATTCCTTACTGTCACAACATTATTTCGAAATGTAAATCAATAGAATTTTGAATTATTAAAGGTTAATACATTTTTATTTTATTAATATAGTTAATAATAAAAGCATACTTATTCTATATAGAAAACGTCATTAAATGTTCATGTATCACATTCTGATTACGAAAATGGCGCAATGCTAGCTATTAATCTAAATTAAAATAAGTTTATTTTATTTTTGGAATGTATAAATAAAGTAGCTAGGAGTTAAGTATACCTTAAATTTTAAAAATATTTAAAAGTATATTTTAGTAATTTATATATAATGTTGTAGTTACCTAATGCTTGTGTGGTATGTGAAGAAATGATAACACTTTATATATTTCTTCTAAATTAGGAAATCAATTAGCTTAGACGAAAAGCTAAAAATATGAATGGATTATTCCAAAATAATCTTCAACTTAATTGAGATGAAATTATTATATAGTATTAATATATCATTATTATTTGATAAATATATAAAATTTAAATTAAATAATTTTAATTTGATTTATATTTAATTAATCTATAGTTTTATATGAATTAATATAAATAAAAATAATTTATATAAAAATATAAATATATTTAATTTAATAATAATCATATATTATAATGTATTTGTGTAAAGATTTTAGATTGAATGGTGAAAAATAAAGTGTTTTTAGTATTGGTAAGGTTTAATTTATATAAGAGATTAGATAAGAATGATGGTAGCATTTTGAGTTCTTGTTTTTTAGATTATATTAAATAATTTTCTGACCTATGTATATATAAGCCCATATACATGTCTTTTCTTCTTATGGGAATCTCTGTTGTGGAAAAACATCAAAAACTAGCTAGTATCACTTCAACCATTTTAGGTACTATAAATATTTTTAAGTTTTGATTGTTTCAATTAATATATGATTTTTCTAATTTGCTTGAAATTTATCAATGCTATAACATAATCTATTGCATAATGAAGTATTGATAAATAGATATTTTTTATGTACTTAGTTAGTGTACACATTTAAAATAAAAGATATTAACTTTACAATTTATTTAGTTTCCAATGGTTATTATAGTAAAAATATAAGATAGGTAAAAAATAACACTTTGGTAGCTTTCCTATTAATATAATATTATAAAATAAAATAGAATTTATATAAGTATATAGTATTGCTTATGAAAATAACTTAAAAATATAAATATTATTTATATTTTATATTTTTAATTCTGTATAAAACTAATTTAATTACATTTTAAAATTTTGTTAAATAGTATATTTTCCCATATTATATATATATAATATTTATTTAATAATAAATTGTTAAGGAATATTTAATTTACAAACTCTATATAAATATTTTCAATGTTATTTAAATTTATTAATAGGTTTTATATTATTTAAAATACAATTTTTATATGCAAAAATTTAAAAATATAAATTCTAAATTCCTAAAATTGCTAAATATAAAATATTTGTTAGAAGTTGTTTAAATGTTTAAAATGAACCAATGTTTTATTTAATTATAAACTATATTTATTTAAAAAATTATTTATTAAACTAAATTTTATTTAATATATAATAATATTAAGATTTTTAAATTGTAGTTGTAAAAATAATGGTTAAGTAAAAATTATATATAGAACAATAAATTAGGACATATGTTACGAAGTAGTTAAATATGAAACAGAAAAGTTGAAAAGTGCATAAAAAAATTTAAGTCATCAAACGGTTAATTTTTGAGCTGGACCAAGTCCGGAATTTAATTTGATTCACCATTGCCCAGCTAAAAAGACTTTAGTTGTTCAACTGCAGGAGAACAACGAAGCATATTATGAAGCTGTTTTGTAGAGAATGGCTTAAACTAAATCATTTTCTAAAATACTAGCCACCTAAAATATGACCAGAACGAGCTCGAGCAGTGCTGA
The DNA here is from genome assembly GCA_000404065.3 of Pinus taeda. Classification (NCBI taxonomy): domain Eukaryota; kingdom Viridiplantae; phylum Streptophyta; class Pinopsida; order Pinales; family Pinaceae; genus Pinus; species Pinus taeda. Next base: position 50,198 of record APFE030333664.1, read on the forward strand.
GAGGAGTTAACTCCCACCTCCATTTCTATTCTTAGCCGGTACTTATTATTTAAAATATAAAATATATATAATATATAAACAACTAGTGTACAAGATATTTCATTTCTGACACATTAGTGATCAAATAAATATAAAACTATACATAAGTTGATATTAAGTTGGTGAATAATAGCAATCGCCCATAGTGAATTCTTCATAATATGACCTATCTATATTTTATTAAAAGATAAAATCACTTAATAGAACTCCAAACTTCAAAATTTGTGATCAGCGAGATATAATTTTCATTTCCTTTCTTTCAATTTATAAAACCCCGCATTTACTATTTTTCCCTGTGTCACACTGTAAAATAAATAAGGTATATATTTCTTCAGTTTCTAAGAATTTGTCTCCTTTACTATATTTGGCATTAGCTGAACTTATCAGCATCTTAATGAGTAAGGCTTAACCTTGTTAGCTGGGTATTGGCATGCTATCTAGTTAGTCTTAAATCTAAATCTCAGAAGCGGGATTGGTATTAGGTTTTCATATGGTGAACTTTGTCGATTCCTTTGGCACTGGCATGTTGCGTGTCACTTAAGAGACTGAAATTTTGGGTAAAACTATATCGTAGCGATCCTTACTTTCAAGTACTTACAGGCCACCGCTTCACCTACCTGGAAAGCCAGGGTTTATATATATATATTCTATACACAGGAGCATCTCCACCTGGAGCAGGTGGCTTATTGTGCAAAAACAAGGGTTTCTGATTCATACAATCACCTGTGTTGCAAGGCTGGCCATTCATATGATGACCTGCACTACAATTTTTAACTGTTCGACATGAAATGAATCGGGCGCACTTGCAACTTGAACAGTAACCATGAACTGTCAGGTATGCCCGGCCGCCAATTGATATAACGCGGTTTCACTACCTACCAGTCAACGAGCATTTTGATTACTAACTTTTGTACTTGCTCGAATATTTTTTTCTGTGATAGAGGGGACTGCAAATAATTGTGGGTCTTTTCTTTTCGAATAGAAAGAGAAATTTAGCTTTGTTTACTCCTTTATGTCCCGGTAATAACCCTAATTTGGCCTTTATACCCTAGATGCTTCATTATGAATAGAAATATTGTGCTCACTGAGATTCTATTGTCGAAGAAACGATACGACGGGAAAACTATCAGCGTCCGTAATTTTTTCTATCGATTTGTGAATATGATAACAAATAAAGAATGAAAGTGAATACAGTTGACTTGTAACCCTTACCTTCTCTACGTGACTTTTAACGAACCAGTACTATTTTGTATGATATTTCCTCTTTGTTTATGGCTTCTGTACCTGTCTTTAACTTTTACAAGATATTGAAATTGCACAACCTATCCAGAGAATTTTCCCAGAAGGCATACATAAAAAATCAAAATGCTTATTATATTTTTGGATTCAGCAACAAGATACTGTAAACCAAGGTTCCCTGTCGTTAGGTAAATTGTCTTTCTTTCTGGACAAGGAATTGACTATTGTGAACGATACTTACAACTACCTAATCATGTGATGAAGGCGCAGTCAAACACGACAAACATAGAAGTGTGAGACTACATAATACGCAAATTATATTATTAGAATCTACTAAGAATGATTATAGTTAAGTGTCCTCTTTCGCTGGATTGGTTCAATAATGTCATCATTGTTATCATCCATGACGGCTTTCATTATTGGTTTGTCGATGGCGTGTGGCATATATGTGTGTACCTTACTTTTTGTTTTCGGTACGCACAATTGTATTAATTACATATGCATTGTTTATAACAAATGGAAAGATAGCTTTACTTGGTGCTCGTTACATTAGTTTTAAAAATTATTATTCAGAGCAAAACTAGCCCGATTGTGTCAAGTAGTTGGTAAGGCCTTCATTGACAACACATATATTGTCAATACCTACTCCATGAATTTATCTATTTGCAAATGAATTTATGTATCGGATGGAATGGGTGGCTCATAATCATGATATGTCTATATATATATATAATTATATATATACTGCACATCATTAGGAAATGACTTCATGGGTTCTTTGTTACCGTAATTAAGAGAAAAAGTCCAACCACCATATATATATTTAAGATTTATAGAAATACAATGTATTTTTTCAAAATAATTAATATGTGTATGTATATATTTAAGGCTATTTGTATTTAAAAAAATAAAATGTATTTTTTAAAATTATTCCTATTTTATGTATATTATAAAAAGTAACGTTATGGTTAAATTGAAAGTAAAAATTGATAAAAGAATGGTAATTACGATTATTTTTAATAGTATTTAAATAAGTTTCAAATTAATTAAATTTATTATTAAGTAATTACATTAATTTTTATCTTAATTATGGATCTAGTAAATGTGAAGAGGGATCAATTTTTTTTATTTTAAAGAGGTCTTTATATAAGAGATTTGATCTTTATGGGTATCTGGTAGATTTGGAGTTAAGATGCATCTAGATTGCTTTAATTTCACCATTTAAATAAACTATATTTCACATAAATACCATAAGTCAATACCATGAATTCTCAATACAATGAATCCATACCATAGGTCATTTCTACTTTTATAGGGTTATTTTTATTTTTTTATTTTATTTTGACTAATTTAGAATCTTTACGTTATGTTAATCTTTCCATTTAATTTAATTAATTAATTTATTTTTATGTAAACTTGATTTAGTCAAAATGTTAAACATTATGTTACAATATCCTTTACATACTGACTTGGAAATGACTCTCCCCACAAATAAAAAAGTTATTATGAAAGTATGTTATGATTAGATTTAACTTAAATTGATAAAATATTTATTCATAATTTTAAATAATTTTAAAATTGATAAATTATACAATAATCTGTATAAATATTAAATATAAGTCATTTATAATATTATTTTATTTTCCTATCACAAATAGGATAGAAATGTTAACTTGTAATTCTTAATTTGAATGTTATGATTTATACCTATGATCCTAGGTAACTTTATTTCTTAATTTCTATTTTTTTAATCTTTTAAATTACAGAGCACAACAAATAAAATAAACAATTCACTTATATTAATCTAATATATTGTTTATATATGAATTTGGGATTAAAAAAAGAGTTGGTAGTTAGTTAATCAAATATATTATTTGTTTTCTGATATAAGTAATCACAATGAGATGAAGATGTTAATTTTTAATTTCTTATTTTAAATGTTATGATTTATAAATGTGATGTTAGGTGACTTTATTTCTTAATTTCATACAATAAAAATACAATTATTATATTAATTTAATATATTTTTTATACATGAAGGTAGTTAGTTAATTAATTTTTTATTGTTTAAATTTTTAATTTTTTAAGTGTGTTTTAATAAGTGTTAGTTTGGAGAGGTGGGGGCTAAGGCGATAGTCCAAAGTCTTTGTTATTGGGAATTATGAGGATTTTTTTGTTAGACTCATTTATGGTTTTATGTATAGTGGTTTTTTCATATGGTTTTTTAGATCTTGTTAAGGGAATTACAATTATATTCTAATTCAAAATTAATGGATTGGATTTATGAATGTTTTAATATTGGAAAAAACTAATAAAAATTAATTTAATTTTTAGATTTTGGATTCTATGAAAAAAAATCAATGCATCTTTTGGTTTTTGACCATTATTATATATATATTTTTAATAAAAACTAACTTACAAGTAGCTTAAAACTGTCATTAAATAATAATGACTATTCCTTTATATATATATAATATATATATATATATATATATATATATATATATATAGATATATATATATATATATATATATATAAGTTTTGCGTTGACTACTATGCCAACTCGTTAGTATGAGAAATTAATAGAACAAACCTAAATTTGGTCTCTAAGTATATATAGACGAAAGTCAAAACATCAATATGACATGCCTAACTGGAAACAAGGTCATTCGACTTCTTGAAGTGATAGAAAAATAAATAAGTTCCAAAAATCATATTGAGAGAGCATGCCTTGCTGGAAACAAGGTCATTCCAATTCTTGAAGTGAGAGAAATATAAATAATTTCTCTAAAAAAATAATATTGAGAGAGCATGCTAATAAGGAAATTGAGCATGCCATAGTTAACAAGCCTAAAATTAAGCCCAAATATGAGGCACAACTAGAACTAAAATTTCCCTCAACTAGAACTAAAATTATTATCAAAAGAAAAGGCCATAGCAAGAAAACTTATAACTAGTCATGATAACTCTCATCAGTAGCATCAAAGGTGTAATGGAGGACCATGGAGCAGAATTTGTCCTTAGAAGACCCTAGAAATTCAATAAAGAGAATGTCACAATCCTTTCACACCAACCCAGAAAAAAGTGTAATCGAAATGCTATTCCACTTGTCCAACTTTCCAGCTATTAGTGATTTTGTTTCCAATCTATTTCCCTTGAGAATAGAGCATGAGTTAAGAAAGGATTTGTATAATTGTACGTTTTACATTGGTAGAATATAGTGTCATCACTTTAAGTCGGGCCAAGGTCGAATGAAAACATTGAACTAGCTAGTTCAGGTTTACTTCTCCCTGTTAAGCCTATTTAACTTTGACACCATCGCTAATGGATTTAATAGAATACTAGACATTTGGTGGTATGGTCTTATGGAATGCGAAGGCCACCATAGCCACATCATAATTTCCCTCATGTAATGAAGTGGGGATTTCCCCTCCAAGAGGCTTGTGACGCCATAACATAGATAGAGATAACCATAATTTCAAACTTACAGGAAATACAAATAAGCTAGAAATAAAGGGAAAATACAAGTGGAGGACCCATGGTTGTCGGTGAATCACTAAGCATGGAAATTCGAAATAAAAGGATAGACGACTCCATCCTAGTGGTAATTTTCCTTACTCTATAAATTGGCTATGGCTCCCCCAAAATTCAATTCCCTTCCCATTTGAACCTTTGCTTCTCATTAACCTGTATTACATGACAGAAAAGATTGAGACGTCACTTCTCATTAACCTCCTATTGCGTGAGAGAAAAGATTGAGACACGACTGGAATTGCATGTGGTATCATTTCAAATATCATAATATCAATTGACTATTAATATAATTTCCTTACTTGCAATAACACATTCGACCTCATCTAAAGGTCTACACCATGGCTTCCTAATATAAAATCATGTAGGTATGAGATAACTGTATTAATTATTAAATTTATGATCACTAATTATGTATTTGACATGAAATGTTGTAGTCTTGTTGTTATTTTACTCATTTTAGTTGTGTAGTTTCCTTTTAATAAAATAGGTGTAGCATCATTTAATACATATTTACTTGGTTTTATATGCAACTTATGTGGAATAATCATTAACAAAAATGATATCAAAATTCAAAATGAATTATTTGAAGAGTAAATTTCAAGACTCATTAACAAAGTGAAGAATATCAACAGAAAAATGTTCAGTATGGTTCAATTGATATAAATTTGGATTATATATATATATATATAGATAGATATATGTCATCCAAATTTATATCAATTGAACAATACTAAGTATTTTTCTGTTGATATTCTTCACTTTGTTAATGAAGTATATATATTCTATTAAGGCTTAAGGACTTTGAATCAGTGATTTATTGCAAGGATTGCCTTAACAACGAAATTATTTATCATTAGTCTAAAGTCCTAAGAACACCATACTATTATATATTATTGTCCACAATAAAAATTAATGAGTAATATTAAATTTCAAAATAATGACCATTGTGGAGGAAGTCGATTATGAAATTTTCATTCTTCTCTCAAAGTAGAAATTAAGGTTTAAATTATTCTCTCACACATTTAAATGAGTTGTCATCAACTTGATGACTGGTCAAGGAAGCTAGATTTCCTTTATGTATTGCAACATTTCATAAATGATAAGAAGGTAGCCTACAATAAGTTATGCATTTTCAGAGAAGTTTTTGGATGGTGAAAGAATTTGATCAACACAAAAATATACTTGGTGATAGTTAAAACCTAACATGTGATGATTTTTTGTTTGTTTGTAAAGTTATCTGAGTCTCTTGAGATGACTACAAATTTGACCTTTGGATTGATAAATCCCGACCCAGCGGCATCTAAGTCATCAAAATCTCCTAGGGATCGCACCCGGCTTGGGCCACAATATCCCTTAACATGGCTAGATTTTTTCCCAAAAAGTTTTTAATTGGTGACCTTCACATCACGGAGTGGTGTAAAAGTACACCCCATCATTTTCTATTCTATGCCCTGTAGGCAACGCATGATGATATTAATATTAGTATCCATGAAAAAATTTATTCTATCGGCTATTACAAATAGCATTGCTTTTAGATAACAATTGAGATATAAGTGTGATAAGATAGTGGATTCCTATATATGTTATTTCTTATGTGTAAAATAGAAGATTCAAAGAAAAAGAGGCTATAGTATGATTTAGAGCATAAATGATGAATTATAACCATAAAGGGAAATTGTAGGAGAACAAAAATACCATAATTAACAATCCCTTTATTGAAGAAAGCGTTATGTACTTGCCTCTTCAAGGGAGAAAGCTCTAGAGCTATGTATAGATCCAATAAAAATATGCTTCATAAGATGTATTATTAACTTGTTTCTAGTTATTTATATAGTTTCTATCGAACCTCTTAGGAACCTTCCTTATAATTATTTCTTTCATAGAATATCTACTACATCATCCTTATGTAGTAGAGATTTTATGCCAAATTAAAAACCTATTTATCTACTTAATGGGTTTAGAGTAGGAACCTAACATTCCCTCTCCCTTATAAACCAATATTGTCCATACGGCTAAATATATGTAGCTTGCTAAATTATTTTTTCTACTTTCCATGTGGCATCCTCTAGCCATGCATCATTCTACTACATTAGGACAACTTTTATGTGTTATGGTGGAGGCACCACTGTCTTTTGTTAAGGATTGCCTTTTGATACAACCGAATGGAACCTTATTCACCTAGTTCAAGAAGGCTAGTTAGAATATGGAAACTAGATATAAAAAAATCCTTTAAGTGTGACACATGAACATTGGATAAATTTTAGGGTCATAAGGAAGCTCCAACTTGTAACAGCTTAACCCAATATATTTGACTACCTCATATGTGCCATAAAATTCAGGAGAAACCATTTAATGGTGGTTTTTTTAGTGTGGTAAGACTTATAAGATTACACATGGATGAACACCTAATTTGAAATTTCAATATGGAATTATAAATGATGTTGATCAACCTACTACTTAATCTAATTTTGACACATCATCAAATTATCCTTATGAATGTGAAAATTGTTTTCTCAAGCCATGAGGCTTTTATGTACCTCTTGAACCTAAAAGTCTCCCAGTAAGTAGGATACTAGTAATGGGTGATTTTTTTCCATAGACAACAACAAATGGCATTATTAAAATGGAACCATGATAAACTATATTATATTACCATTTTTCTATAGAGAACAATTTGAACCATTGGGATGGTATCTTTGATGTAAATCACAAAAAATATGCTTCCTAACATTTGATAATAACTTGAGTCTAACAATTAGTTTGGGGATGATACGCTAGGGTAAGATTCATGTTGGAACTGCAGGAAAGTTGAACTTTTGAATATTTTGACAAGCACAAAGAGGTGTGGCAAAGAAAGGGAGAGTAGAACAAGTGAAGGAAAGAGTCTACATAGATATATAGACATATTACATGGAGACATAATGAAAAGGACACCATGCACTTGAGATGGGAATATCACATAGTAATAGGGGGAAGCTTGAGGACTTGTAGTGAATTATAAATTAATTGCAGTAGTTTCATAATAAACCTATGGGGTAGTGATCCAAGTGGATCTTTAGAATAGTACCAGTGTCATGATAGAAGGCTCAAAAATTAAACTAGTAGAATCTAGATATGCCTAGCATTGGATTGAAGTGTGGCAAAGAAAGGGAGAGTAGAACAAGTGAAGGAAAGAGTCTACATAGATATATAGACATATTACATGGAGACATAATGAAAAGGACACCATGCACTTGAGATGGGAATATCACATAGTAACAGGGGGAAGCTTGAGGACTTGTAGTGAATTATAAATTAATTGCAGTAGTTTCATAATAAACCTATGGGGTAGTGATCCAAGTGGATCTTTAGAATAGTACCAGTGTCATGATAGAAGGCTCAAAAATTAAACTAGTAGAATCTAGATATGCCTAGCATTGTATTGAAGTGCTCGTCATCCTTATTCTAACGGTGCAAACAAAACTCAAATCTGAGTCCAGATGACAAAGTTAGAGAAAGTCAAAGTTTGAATTTGACTTGTCCAAGTAGTAGGGAGAAGATGACATGGCATAGTTTCATCGAATAAGGGAGCACCATGTGGCAGGATGCCATTAGACCCCACATATTGCATATCACCCAAAAGGAGCAATGCTTAAGGAAGAATCGGCCCCTGGCATTCCCGACTGCAATTGTGATATCGTATATCGCAGGCAGGAGGAGTTACGAATCAACCCCAATAGGACTTAGATGTGATGTGATATACATCGCATATCGAAATTGCACAAAAGAGTTGGTGCTTGTGTAGTGGTTCAAGAAGAAGTGTCAATTGCGATTTCGTAGTGGGTGTTGATTACGATACTGTGATAAGGGGCCTAGACCCAATATATTATCTATCATGATTAGTAAACTCGATGGGTCCATAGATGTTGCAAAGTGCTAACTAGTGTGCCAAGGGTTTCACGCTGATTGTGATAATGTGATGGGAGTGTTAGACACGAAACATTATGGCATATGGTGAATACTCCTGTCAGATTTGTAGTTTTCATGGGATGCCTATGTACGAGCTTGGATTGTCCGTCGATAAGTTGGAAGCATTGATAAACCCGTCGTCGAGACTCATGCATTTTTGTAATGGGTTGCTTTATTAGACATTTGCTTTTCTATTATGGGAGGGTTGTTGTGATGAATCCTTCCGCCTGCTAACCTTGGGTATTATGTTGAAACTACTTGGATTTTGAGGGATGCTTCCATACACAAATTTCACTGTATACATCATACCCTGGCCTTGGCAGCAGGATGGAACCTTGCCTTGAGTAGCAGGGAGGTTCCAAGAAGGTTGCAGAAGGCCCGATTATCCAAATTGCGAGTTTGGATAGGCGTTTTTACACTATTTTTCACCAAGAGTTCAGTGGTTCTGTCTATTTTCAAAGCTGGGCTCTCTATTCTCTACCCATATATTAGCTTGAAGGTATAAGGGTTGTAATTTCTTTTTGTTGTACTTTTATCTCTTTTATGCCACTAATAAAAAGAATGCCTCCCCACTATTGAGCAGGGCTGAAAGACGTAGTCCAAACTAGAGGAACTCTGTAATCAAATCATTGTGTCATGGTTTTTGTGTTCTATTGATTATTTCTACATTTTTTATGTGCTTTTAAGTTCCATGCTTAATTAACATTGTTATATGTAATTCTGATGCATCTGTAAGTAAAAGATCTTGGATCAAGTTTGGTGTCAGAGCAAGTGTTTGTAGATATGAATTACTAGAGTTTATTCTAACCCATAACAAGTTGTGAAAAGGAGAAGGAACACTTAACTCCTTTGACCCTAAAGAATGACATGCACAATGAACAAGAAACATGGCCAATGAAGAAGCACATTGGGAAGAGGAACAAAATTTCTGAAAGGTATTGTATAATATGGTAGGAAAAGTAGACAAGTTGTTTTCAGAGTATGAGAAGGAACTTGAGCATGAGAAGAAGGATGTCGATGATCATGAATCAAGAAGGTGGTGGAGAAGATCCTCCTCCCTCTCCTTCTTCCAATGATAGTTCTCATCACTATCATAGAAATTCCAAACAGGCCTCTCAGAAACTGTTCTTCAAGTTAGATGTGAAGTTTGATCTGCCCATGTACAATGGAGAATGTAGTGTAGAAAAAATCAATAATTAGATCAGACAGATAGAGGTTTACTGTTGAATCCAGTAGATCGAAGAAGATGAGGCAAAAGTCTAGTTAGCATCTCTTTGGCTGAGCAACATTGTTCTCATTTGGTGGGAGAGCATTTTATAGAAGGGAAACATGGAGTTAGGTAACCTTCTGTCCTCTTGGTCTAGTTTTATTTCTGCATTAAAAGACCAATTATACCCTCTCGGTTATAAGAAAAAGGCACTTATGGACTCGCATACTTAAGGCAAGGTAAGCATTATAATTTAAAAAGCTCCAGGGAGGAATTTCGAAAATAGGCAATGAATCTCAGCATCTCATTAGATGTGTTTGAAACTGTAACTAAGTACATAGGTGCACTACATAGTTACATCAGACACTTGTTATCACTATTCGAGCCTACTTCAATTAATATGGCCAGCATTAAATCTATACATCCTGAAATTCGAGGCAAGAATGATCGAGCTGACTAAACAAAGAATATGTCATTGAAATATCAGCATGAAAAATTCCAAAAGAAACGAAAAGGGAAGGATAAGAAGATCATCGCTACCAAGGAGGGGGATGGAGTAACATTGTTGTGCACTCATTGCAAGAAGGATGGGCATCGCGAGGACCACTGCTAGAAGTTGCATCCGGAACTGAGACCAAATAGATTCGGTATAAAGGGGAACAAGAAGATAGTGACAACAATGCAAGACCTTCCATCGGATTCTAGCAATGAAACATTGATCACAACCATTACCACAAAAGGTACTCTTTCTATTAATGATAGTTCCGATTCGGTTGCAAGCACTAATTATTTGAATGAGCCTGTGAGTCGTGAGTGAAAGAGAATTGAGTTGTTCCACATTAGAGTCGTCATAAAGCATACAAATCTAGAAACTATATTTGATTAAGGTTCCCAAGAAAACTTAATCTCAGAGTCCTTAGTAAAAAGGCTAGGCCTTGAAACTAAACCTCATCTGAGTCCATACCGGCTTGGTTGGGTAAGCGATAAAGCTAAATTGCATGTCACCAAGCAGTGTAGGGTGAGATTTGTAATCACTTCTAAATTAGTTGATGAGGTAGAGTTAGATGTAGTACCTTTGGACATCTATGGAATCATCTTGGAAAGCACATATTTATATGAAGGAAAGGTCATTTTCTTCTATCATGAAAACAAATACCACCTCACCAAGGATGAGGTAGAATATATAGTTAGAGCTCATCACAAGAAAGTTAGTGCTAGCCTTGTCAGTGCAGAGAAACTTAAAAGACTAGTTAATTCTAGTAAAGGCTCCATGCTCATGGTAGTGAGGAAAAGGAAGTCTTGACGACTGATGTTTTCAGAGGTTGTGATCCTCATAATAAGAAGGAATTATTTGAAATTGTTTTGACTATGTGAATTATTTCAGGAAGTGAGAGGATTGCCCCCTAAACAAGAAATCCAACATGAGATCCATTTGCAATAGGATGCTCCTTTACCAAATGTTCACATGTACAAGATTGCTTCTATTGAGATGGAGGAGATCAAGAAACAGGTGAAGGAACTGTTAAATCAGGGAGTCATTAGACTGATTTCTTTTGCTTGTGGCCCACCAATCATGCTGGTGCCCAAGAAAGATGACACATGGAGAATATGCATTAATTATAGGGCACTAAACATGATCATGGTGAAGAATTGATACCCTCTCTCTCGGATTGATGAATTTTTAGATTAATTAAAAAATGTTGTTTATTTTACCAAGATGGGTTTGCATAGTGGTTACCACCAAGTGAGAATTGTAGAATAGGACATCTGGAAAGCTACATTCAAAATGAAGTAGGCACTGTTCGAATGGATGGTGATGCCATTCAAACTAAGTAACACTCTAGCCACATTCATGAGGGAAACAAATTATTTATTTCAGCCATTTCTTGATCATTTTTTTGTCATGTATCTGGATGATATTCTTGTGTACAATAGGACATGGGAGAAAAATATGTGTCACATAAAGAAAGTGCTTGATGTTCTAAAGAAAGAGAAATTATATTTGAAACTGTCATAGTGTGAATTTGGAAAGACTTCTCTGATTTATTTAGGCCATATTGTTGGTAATGGGAAATTAAGGATAGATCCATCTAAAGTGGAGGCAATAATGAAGTTGCATGAGCCCACTAATGTCATAGACGTTTGAATTTTTTTTGGGCACAGTGCAATATTGGAGAAGGTTCATAGGAAACTTCTCCATTATCGCAATCCCCTTTCACTCCCTAATTAGTGTGAAGCGGGCCTTTCCCTGGGGAGGAAAACAACAAAAATCCTTCGATGCATTGAAAGAGAAGGTCAACATGGCATCGATTCTAGCCTTATCATACCTTCAGTAACCTTTTGAAATTGAAATAGATGCTAGCGGATATGCCATGGGTGTTGTATTGATGAAACAAAGAAGGCTATTTTGTTACCATTCAGGGGCTTTCTCCGAGGTTGTTGTGAATTATCCTACGTATGGCTGGGAGTTGTATGCCTTGGCTCAGAGTGTAAAGAAGTGGAAACACTATTTGATTGGCAAGGAGGTCATCATCCACACAGATCATCAGACCTTGTAGTATCTTTAGTCACACACCAAGATTCAGCAAGCCCATCAGTTCAAATGGATGGGATTCATCCAACAGTTTCAATTGGTAATAAAATATAAGAAGGGAACCAACAACAAAGTAGCAGATATGCTTTTTCGCCATCCAATTTCTGCATTTGTAGTTTTTCACTATGTTTCTTTGTCATTAGAAATTTATGCTGAACATTATGCTAATGATAATGATCTTAAATAAACCTATGCAAAACTCACTCGTGGATTTCAGGTGGACAATTATTACTTGTAGGGAAATCTATTGTACCACCTTGGCAAATTGTGTATACCTAGTAATGAAAGGGTTCATGTAATCCGAGAGGCTCATACCTCTCTAGTGTCTAGTCATTTTGGTATTGAGAAAACTTTATCTCGTTTGCAGAGGTTTTGTTTTTGGCCTCATATTCATTGTGACACTCTTTGTAAAGGGTTGTGTGTTGTGTTCTATTTCAAAACCCTCTAATAGAAAACTTGGGCTCTACACACCACTCCCTATTTTGAGTCAACCATGGGAATGGATGTCCATGGACTTTGTAGGAGTTTTTCCGATGTGTAGGAAAGTTCATGACTATTTGTATGTCATTGTGGATAGGTTTAGAAAAATGTGCATTTCAATACCTTGTAAAAAGCAAGTCACTACTGAGAAGAATGCTTTTCTTTTCTTTCAGCATGTTGGGGTCCATTTTCGGTTTCACACAACTATTATGTCAGATCGAGACTCCCACTTTCTTGGAGATTTTTGGACTAGCTTGTGGAGAATGATGGACACCAAACTGAAAAGAAGTACGACATTTCATCTACAGACTGATAGATAGAGAGAGGTTGTCAACCACAACATTGTACTCTTGTTGCAAGGCTATTGTGGGAAACATCCCAAGTTGTGGGATGAACAACTTCCTTATGTGCAACATGCATACAATCAAGCAACACATCCGTCTACATCGTTCTCACTATTTGAGACATGTTTTGGCTATATACCCAGAGATCCCTTGGACATTGTATATGGGAAAGAGGAAGGTGGCAACAAATGATATGATAGGGATAAGGCATGGAAGTTCATTTAGTGGATATAGGTAATTCATCAGGTAGTGCAGGAGCACTTGGAGAAGAGTCAAGCTTGGTATAAAGCTCAACATGATAGGCACTGAGTTGACCATCAATTTCAAGTTGGGGACAAGGTATGGCTCCATATCATTAAAGACAGAATGAAGGGAGAAGGAAAGAAACTGAGACCCATTAGATATGGTCCCTTCACCATATTGGCAAAGATTGGAGACAATTCTTTTCATCTTGACTTGCCTGCTTATATGAAAATGTACTTGGTGGAAAATGTGGAAAACCTAAAGCTTTATGAACCTCCACTGATTATGCATACTGAGGAGGTAGCACATATTGCTACACTGGATGACTTTTCACCCGATTATCTAGATAAATTTCTTGAAGATATCATACTCAACCGAAGGACCAAAACTTCAAAACGAGGAGATGTGGAGCACATCCATGTTTACTTCAAAGGAATGCATCCAAGTAAATATTGATGGATGGAGAAGGGAAAGTGAGGGAGGAATTTCCTCACTTACAAATTTACTGAAAAGTATTTTGGTGGTCCAAAAGCTCTCAATGGGGAGGATTGACCCAGGTGGATCTTTAGAAAAGTACTAGTGGCATGACAAAAGGCTCAAAACTAAAATTAGATGAATCTGGATAAGATTAGCATCGGTTCGAAGTTCTCGTCATCCTAATTCCAGTGGTACAAATGACACCCAAATCCAAGTTAAGATGACAAAGTTAGAGCATGTCAAAGTTTGACTTGACTTGTCCATGTAGAATGGAGAAGATGACATGGCATAGTTTCAGTGAATAAGGGAGAACCACGTGGCAGGATTCCACTAGACCCCACATATCACATATTAGTGAAAAGGAGGAGCACTTAAGGAAGAATCAGCACTTGGCGTTCCCGGATGCAATTGCAATATCTCATATCATAGGCCGAAGGAATTATGAATTTTCCCTGAAAGGACTTAGATGCGATGTGATATACATCACATATCGCAATCGCACAAAAGTGTTGGTGCTTGCGATGTGGTTAGGGAAAAAGCACTAATTGTGATTTCACAGTGGGCCCTGATTACGATACTGCGATAAGGGGCCCATACCCGATATACTATATATTATGACTAATAAACCAAATGGGTCCACAGATGTTGCAGAGTGGTAACCAGTGTGTCGATGGTCTCACGTCGATTGCGATAATTCGATGGGAGTGTTGGATGCGAAACATTATGGCATACGGTGAATACTCCTGTCAGATTCGTAGTTATCGTGGGATGCATGTGTTCGAGCTTCGATTATCCACTAATACGTTCGAAGTGCCTATAAACCCACCACCGAGACCCATGGGTTGGTTTAATGGGTTGCTTTATTAGACATTGGATTTTCTATTATGGAAGGGTTGTTGCCATGAATCCTTCCACTTGCTAACCTTGGGTATTATGTTGAAACTGTCGTGATTTTGAGGGATGTCGCCATGATATTATATATATGACTATTGTGTCGAAGAAAGGAAGGAGAGGACTAGCCAAATACATAGATTTTACTACATACAGTAGAGCCTGACCCTGGAAACATGCTGGAACCTTGCCTTGAGCAGCAGGGAGGTTCCGAGAAGGTTGCAGAAGGCCCAGTTATACAAATTGGGAATTTGGATAGGCATTTTTGCACTATTTTTTGCCAGGAGTTCAGTGGTTCTGTCTGTTTTCAAATTTGAGCTCTCTATTCTCTGCCCATCTATCAACTTGGAGGTATAAGGGTTGTAATTCCTTTTTATTATACTTTTATCTGTTGTATGCTACTAATAAAAACAAGGCCTCCCCACTATTGAGTAGGGCCCAAAGACGTAGTCCAAACTTGACAAACTCCATAATGAAATCATTGTGTCATGGTTTTTGTGTTTTTCTGATTATTTTTGCATTGTTTATGTGATTTTAAGTTCCATGGTAAATTAACTTTTTTATATGTAATTATGATGCATCTGTAAGTAAAATATCTTGGATCAGGGAGTTAATGTGGTCCCAATTGGGAGAACACTATAAAAGGATGTAAGAAGAGAGATAGAAGAGTCATATATTTATATAGCAGATTATTACATCAATGTAGATTTTTGTGACTTTACAGAAATTTCATGTACTACAATGGAGGTTATACTTCTTGGCTATGTTCCATGTAAATATCATATTTTCTAGAGAAATTAATGAAGATCCATCCAATTTGGACTTTTATGAGACTTTTGTATAATGTTGACATCATTCATTAGCGTGTTACCATAACATTTAATAGATATGAAATAATATTGACATGAATGTTTAAATGTGACTATAATGCTCCATGTTAGGCTGTCTCATATTTTACAAAGGATCTCAATCAAAAGGTCTTACAATTCTTATAAGTGTCTCAGGTGAGACCTTTTCTAGTCCATGGGGATTTATAGTCATGACACTTGTCTCTTAACCAGAGAAACCTCTAGATATGTAGAGATCTAATTAAAATATGCCTCATAATACATATATTTAACTTTATTCTAATTATTTATATAGTTTCTTCCGATACTCCTAGGAACCTTGTAGTAGGAAACACCTTCCATTAAGACTCCTTAGGATCATTTTTTCAAAAAATATCTACTACATCAACCTTATTTAATAGAAATGGAATTCGTAGATAAAAAATCTCATGTATATTTTATGGGGTTATGGTAGGACACTAACATGTTGTCTCTCTTGTAAAGCAATATTTTATAGAAGGCTAATCATAAGTAGCTTACTAAAGGATTTTTTATAGATCATATTTGGTATCCTTGGGATTTATATCATTACACTGTATTAGCACTTCTTCTATGTGTGATAGTGGAGACTCTTGGTGTTAAGATATGAATTATAGGTCCAATCCTCACCACATTTAATTGTCAATCTGGGGTCGTTAATTATTGTTGAGTCTCAAAATTGTCTTCCATATTCATCCATATTTCCATCATTTCATAAACCATTTAGCCCTCATTTCATAACTATCTAGCCTAAAACCCTACATCAAGTAACCATATTTATGATTATATGGGTTAGAATCCTTGTTTTCCAAAGTTATTTATTTTATGTATTTAAAGTGAATCCATGATTAAAAATTATGAAATTAACATGGTTTCATATATATGTGTGTGTGTGTGTGTGTGTGTGTGTGTTATGAGTTTTGTGACATGTGTAGATCATTTGGGAGCTTCCAAGGCACCCTTATATGGCATCCTAAGGTTAAATTTGAATTTCAACTCAGGAGCTGGACCATTGATCTAAAAATGAGATCTTAAATCAATATTAATGTATTACAGACTCATGTGTTGGAATGCCTATATTACTTAGTGCAATGGATCGAAAAGATTGTGAATAATATAGCTAATCAATAGTTATAAAACATAATAAACACACACATCAACACAACAAATAATCAAGGAGTTCACCAGACTTCCTAGCTACGTCTCTTGGTCTAGCTTTCACTGTCGACCTCTATATTATGTCTTCAAGAGCAGATTATTACAAGTGTGAGCTCAAATCGAGTCTAAACACAATAGAGACAAAACAACATGGATTTACTTGAAATCCTCAAGTCTACAAGAGTACAAAGAC
Source organism: Pinus taeda (assembly GCA_000404065.3). Taxonomy (NCBI): domain Eukaryota; kingdom Viridiplantae; phylum Streptophyta; class Pinopsida; order Pinales; family Pinaceae; genus Pinus; species Pinus taeda. Next base: position 67,411 of record APFE030333664.1, read on the forward strand.
TCTCCCTCTTTCTCTCTATATTCTGCTTTATCTTGCTTTCTCTTTGTCTAAGAAACTACTTCCCCCTTGTTCTATTATGGGATGGCTTTTTAAGCCTATTGGTGCTTGTCTTTTTGTCTCCCTTTTCAGTTTCTCTGTATCCCGGCCTCTGTCCGTTCAAATCCCTGTTGAGCATTAAACAATCATTGGAAAGTGCTCTAGTTTATGGCGGTCACCTGTTTTTGAACGAAAAGGATCATTGGCGTAGTTAAAATCCCCGAGAATACGTTCCTCTGTTTACACAAAGAAATACACCAAAACATTGAAAATTTCTGCTAAGTCAGACTTCAAATGAAATTGAATCCGACCTACAATCCTATCGGTTTCGTTGTTGCATCTCTATCGCAAGTCGTAAGTGCCCATATGCCATGGTTTCCTTTGTATTTGGGTTTATAACGGAAGTACGAAAAATACATTAAAACACTAAAAACCCTAACAAGCACTTTTATATCATAACTCAAATTTTATAAAGCCACATCTATAATCCCTACTAGGTCCAGCTTGATTACAATCACATATCGCATGTCAACAGCCCTTTGTATTACTCGACCATTGATCGCTGATCACCGATATTGGCATATCACATATCGCGGGGTCATGGGTCCATTGGTATCACCCCTTGTATCATTGTGATGTGATATTGCGATGCGATATATCTTGATCGCATATCACAAGTCCTTAAGCCCTTGGTAAGACTTCCTTTGTGTTATATCGATGCTATATTGCGAGTTGATCTGGACCGTTGATCTACGGGCTTGATCAATGGTCCTTGTTAAATCATGTTGATTGCTGTCACGATTTCCAGAACGCCGCCTTTGATATACTCCACTGGCCTCTCCCAATTGGGATATCCCGATTCAATTAGGACCGTTGATCTGTCCAATCCAACGACTCTAGTGCAGTGGCATTTGAACCTCCGATAACTCTGTTTTCCACCATTCCTTCACTATTTTCCCTTGCAATAGTGTTTCTGATAGTTAATATACATGAGGAATTAGAGGTTTTAGGATTCATTTTGGATCACACCTTCCCACTAAAGAGCTTTTGGACCGCCAAAAGTTGGCTTTTTAGGCATTGATCAAGTGAGGATACAACTCCCTCACTTGCTTAACTTCTATCCATCGTGTTTTACTTAGATTTGAACCTTTGAGCCCTACTCTCAGGTACTCAACATACCCTTGACGCATAGTTCTCACCTTCCTGTCTAGAACTGTGTCTTCCTGTAACCTATTGAGATATTCAGGCAACAGATCCTCAATACAAGGAAATTGACTTTGCTCTTCAGGATCTTCAATCATTGATGGTTCATACAATCTCAATTTTTCTGCATTAATGACTAAACAGATCTGCATATAAGCTGGTAAATTAAGGTGAAAAGAATTTTCACCAATTTTATCAAGTATCTTGAACGGCCCATACCTTATTGGTTTTAGCTTCTTACCTTCACCTTGCATTCTGTCTTTGCTAATGTACAACCAAACTTGATCACCAACATGAAAGCTATGCTTAACTCGATGCCTGTCATGTCTTGCCTTGTAGTTGGCTTGACTTCTTTCCTGTTGTTCTTGTACTGTGTAGTGAATTTCTTAGATTTTTTCAATGAACTTGGTTGCTTTGTCCACATCACTGTGTCCATCAACTGCTATGTCTTTACCAAAGACAAAATCCAAGGGAGACTTTGGTATAAAACCAAAGCAAGTCTCAAAAGGAGATCTCTGAGTAGAAGAGTGCTTGGCACTGTTGTAAGCATGCTACACATAACACAAATGCTCATCCCAAAGCTGTGGATGCTTGATACAATAGCCTATGAGCAACTAAATCACTATCTTGTTGACCACTTCTGTCTGACCATCTGTTTGTGGATGAAATGTTGTGCTCTTCTTCAACTTGGTGTCCATCAACTCCCATAGATTTGACCAAAAATTCCCAATAAATTGAGAATCTCGATTGGATACAATAGAAGTGGGTAAACCAAAATGAACCCATACATTCTAAAAGAAAAACTTTGTTGTTTGTTAAGCTGTAGCCTGCTTATTACAAGGTATCAAAATACACATTTTACTGAACCTATCCAAAACAACATACAAATAATCATGACCTTTTCTAGATTTTGGAAATCCCCCAACAAAGTCCATGGAAACACTTTCCCAAGGACGAGAAGGAATTGGAAGTGGAGTGTACAAGCCTAATTTTCTATTACTAGGCTTGCTTGTAGCACACATAGTACACACTTTGATACATCTAGAAACTGTCTCATGCATTCTTGGCCAATAATAGAACCTTTGCAATTGTGCAACTGTTTTAGTTACACCAAAATGACCTGATAGAAGAGAAGTATGTGCTTCTCGAATTATGTTAACTCTTTCAGTTTTTGGAATGAGTAACTTTTCCAAATGATATAAGATTTGGTCCTTTACATAATAATCCAATTCTTCTACCTATTTGCCATGACTTAAAGTTGCATATACATCTTTAAAATCTACATCTTGAGCATATTGTTCAATGTAACTTTCATGCATTACTAAGTTATGCTTAAGTATAGTAGATGCATTTATGATTGGTCTTGATAACATGTCTGCAACCTTATTGTGTATGCCCTTCTTATATCTGATGACAAGATGAAATTGTTGTAGAAGACCCATCCACTTATAATGTCTTGATTGCTGCAATTTAGTTTGTGAGTGTAAATATTGAAGTGGTTGATGTTCTGTATGTATGATTGTTTGTTTACCCATTAGGTAACGTTTCCACTTTTTCACATTTTGTACTAATGCATACAATTCTTTATCATATGTGGGATAATTAACTACTGCAGAAGTAAATGTCTCAGAATGATAGCATATGGGTTTTCCGTGTTCCATCAACACTGCTCCCATGGCATAGTGACTGGCATCTGTCTCAATCTCAAATGGATGTTGAAGATCTGGCAGTGCTAGTATTGGTGTTGTACTAATTTTCTCTTTTATGGTGTCAGAGGCTTTTTTCTGTTTTCCTCCCCACTTAAACACATGTTTCAATCCTGTTAAAGCATGTAATGGAGCTGCAATCAAAGAAAAGTTAGCCTTAAACTTTCCCCAGTATTGTGCTGCCCCAAGGAAACTCCTAACCTCTATAGCAGATTTGGGTTTAGGCCAGTTCACAATGACTTCAACCTTAGAGGGATCTATCTTCAATTCACCACCCCCTATAATATGACCCAAATAATTTAAAGATGTTTTGCCAAATTCACATTTTGACAATTTTACATAGAGATTTTCTCTTTTTAAAACATCTAAAGTCTACTTTACATGCTTTACATGGTCTTCCCATGTCTTACTAAAAACAAGAATGTCGTCTAAATAAACAATTACAAAGTCATCAATAAAAGGTCTAAGTACATCATTCATAACTCTTATAAATGCAGCAGGAGTATTAGTTAAGCCAAAAGGCATAACCAAACATTCATAAAGTCCTTGCTTTATCTTGAAAGAAGTCTTCCATGCATCCTGTTTTACAACTTTGACCTAATGATAACCACTTCGCAAGTCTAAATTAGCAAAGTAAACTACTTCTTTCAATTGATCTAATAAATCATCAATAAGAGGGAGAGGATAACGATTCTTGATTGTTATTTTATTTAGTGCTCTATAATCAATGAACATTCTCCAAAAACCATCTTTCTTTCTCACCAACACAATTGGAGATCCACATGGTGATGTGCTTGGTCGTATAAACCCTTTATCGAGCAACTCCTATACCTGCTTCTTTATCTCTGCATTATCTAAAGCTGACAACTTGTACATTCCAATGTTAGGTAATGGAGCATCTTATTGCAAAAAAATATCATGTACTATTTCTTGCTTGGGTGGCACGCCTTTAGGTTCTAGAAATAGAATATAATACTCTAAAACAACTTGAACTAAATCACCTTTGTATTTAGAATCACAACCTTCAAATGCATTGGTTTTATCAGGATCTTTTTCCTTTACAACCATTAGTAAAAAATGCTTACTTGAATTCACAATTCTTTTCATCTATCTTGAGTTTATGAGAGAATAATTACCTTTGAGTTTATGAGCTCTTACAATATATTCCATTCCATCTTTAGTGAGTTGATACTTATTTTCAACTCTATAGAAAATGGCTTTCCTATCATACAAGTATGGACTTCCCAAAACAATACCACATATATCCAATGGAACTATATCTAACTCACCCTCATCTACAAATGTTGATCCAATAGCAAACCTATGTTTACATTGTCTCGTTACTTGTAGCTTTGTTTTATCACACACCCATCCTAATGGATATGACTTCTCATGAGGTTTTGTTTGTAATCCCAACTTCTTTACAATTGTTTTAGAAATCAAATTTACTTGTGATCCACTATCAAACAAAGTATCAATCTTATTGTTCTTGGAAATTACTCTAATACAAAAAAGCTCATTTCTTTCTCTCTCATCATTTTCATTATCAACATACTATGCAGAATTACTTGTGGATGCTTCAGAATATTTACCTTTAATACATATGGTGTAATTGTTGTTTCATCGCCTGAATCGGATCCCAAGTCCTGTTGAATAGCTGCAACATTCTTTTTATTCCTTCCACCGAACTTCTTAGGTCTCCATTTGAGATGCAAAATCCAGCAATGTGCCTCATCATGTCCCTCTTTCTTGCAATGAGTGCATGAAGGCTTATCCTTCTATACAGTGTTTTCTTTCCTCTCCTTCCATTCCAGTTTCTTCTTTTCCTTACTCTTGCTTACAGAATATTTAGATGATCCCCCAACCTCTGGGTTTACATTCTTACCTCTAGCCTCTAGATGTGTTGCTTGAACTGATACATCATCTAAGCTACTGTGATTAAACATGAGAATAGTATGCTTCAAATAACCATGCAAATCACCTATATACTTCAATAAAGTCTCAGGTGAGTCCAAGGATATACCTAGAGTTAAAGCTCTTTTCCTAAATTCCCGAGTATAACTCTGTACACTCTAACCCTTCAACTGGCAAAGAGTTTGCCAACTCTTCATTGCCTGCTGCATGTAAGCTAAAGGATAGAATTGTTTTTTGACAACAAAAACAAATTCATTCTAGATAGAAATGATTTTACCATGTTTTTACAGATCAACTTGTGTCTTTCCTTCCCACCATACTAGTGTAGCTCCTCCAAGTCGAAGGCTAGCCAGATGAATATTCCTCCTTTCTGAATCAATGTTATACACCCTGCAATATACATCAATCTGTCTTATCCAATTATCTAGCTTCTCTGCATTAGTTCTCCATCATAAATTGGAAAATAAAACTTCACATCTAATTTAATCAAAGAAGTTTCCTTCTTTTTCTTATCAGGGCTAGCTTTATGCAAAGAAGATGATGAGATTGATGAAGGTGATGATGGAGGAGATGGTGGAGAAGTCATTTCTCCTTTTCCTTTGCCTTTTAGAGGGGCAACTAGAAAAGGTTCCTCTACTCCTTTGTCTAGTTTGGGTGTTGAATTGCTTTCACCTTGACCCTTGTTAAGCTCCAGATACATCTCTGCCACCATGGCTTGCATGGCCATAAAACTATCCATAAACTAAGATTCTGATCCCAATGGATCATCTTCTGCCATTATCCTATGAGAATAGACTCTTCCAATCTCTGGATAAGCCTCAACAAGTTCTCTTTCTCCTAGTCTAAGCTTTAATATAGTTAGCATTCAAAATCCAGCACAAGCTTGTCTAACCTTAACAAAACCTTAAGCTCTGATACCACTTGATCTAAAAATGACATCTTAAATCAATATTAAGGTATTACAGACTTATGTGTAGGAATGCCTATATTATTTAGTGCAACGGATCAAAAATATTGCGGATAATATAGATAATGAATAGTTATAAGACATAATAAACACACACATCGACACATCAAATAATCAAAGAGTTCAACAGACTTCCTGGCTATGCCTCCTTGTCCAGCTTTCTATGTCGACCTCTATATTATGTCTTCAAGAGCATATTGTTACATGTGTGAGCTCAAACCGAGTCTCAACACAACAGAGACAAAACAACAAGGATTTACTTGAAATACTCAAGTCTACAAGAGTACACAGACTCTCCCTCTTACTCTCTGTCTTCTACTTTCTCTTGCTTTCTCTCTGTCTGAGCAACTGCTTCCCCCTTGTTCTGTTATGGGATGACTTTTTAAGCATATCGACGCTTGCCTGTTCATCTCCCTTTTCGGGCTCTTTGTCTCCCAGCATCTATCCATTCAAATCCCTGTTGAGGATTAAAAAGTAATTGGAAAACACTCTAAGGTATGGTGGCCACTTATTTTTGAATGGAAAGGACCACTGGTGCAGTTGAAATCCCTGGGAATATGTTCCTCTATTTACATAGAGAAATACACCAAAACGATGAAAATTTCCACCAAGTCAGACTTCAAATGATATTGAATTTGACCTATTATCCTATCAGGTGCATTGTTACATCGCTATCACAAGTCGTAAGCACCCATATGCCATGGTTTCCTTTGAATTTTGGTGTACAACGGAAATATGCAAAATCCATTTAAATACTCAAAAACCGACAAACGCTTTTATATCAAAACTCAAATATTATAGAGTTGCATCTATAATCCCTATTGGGTCTAGCTTGATCGCAATCACATGCTGCATGTCAACGTCCCTTTGCATCACCCGATCGCCGATCACCGATTGTCGATATCGGTGTATCGTATATCGAGGGGTCGCGGGTCCATTGGTATCACCTCTTATATCATTGCGATACGATATTGTGATACGATATTGTGATGCGATATATCGTGATTGCATATCAGAAGTCCTCAAGCCCTCGGTAAGTCCTCCTTTGTGTTATAGTGATGTGATATTGCAAGTTTATCTAGACTATTGATCTGCGCACTCGATCAATTGTCCTTGTTAAATTGCATTGATCGATATCATGATTTCCATAAGGCCGCCTCCAATATACTCCACTGGCCTCTCCTGATTGCGATATCCTGATTCAATCAAGACTGTTGATCTGTTCGGTTCAATGGCTCTGGTGCAGCGGCATTTGAACCTTGGATAGCTCTGTTTTCCACCATTCTTTCATTGTTTTCCCTTGTGATAGTGTTTCCGATAGTTAATATACATGAAGACTTAGAGGTTTTAAGATCCATTTTGGATCAACCATATTCCAAGGAGAGATATCATGGAGATGTTTATGAGTCATGGGATTTGTATCTAGTATTTAGGGATAATTTGAGACAAGTATGGATCTAGTAGATATCTAAGGGATCTACATTTATTGAGTAGATATCCCTAATTCATGTATAAATAGGAGGAGCATCCTTCAAAGGAATCTAATAGTTGTCATTTATTCATTAGAATTAGATTTATGATTGTTCATTCAGCATGAATAATATCATTTTCTCCAAATCATGAGTTATGAGTGTTGTTTGATTCTTTAGATGTGATAGTTGTTCTTGTGTGCTCATTGAGGAATGGAAGGATCCCCATTAACCACAATCTGCAGACAATTGTAACATAGTTTGATTTATGTTATTTCCTTTCATGCAAGTGTGCTTTACTCTCTATAAGTGTGATTTTCTTTCTGCAAGTTTGATTTACTTTCTTACATTTGATTTGATTGTCATTAAATTGATTTCTTACTAGCTATATTATTTTTCTTGTTGGACAACTAAATCACTAGTAGCTATTTAATGCTTTCTGGATTAATTTACTGCTTTTTAGATTAATTTATTGCTTTCTAGATTATCATAGTTTGCTTCTTATAGTTGTTCATAGATTAGTTTTCTTTTGAATAGTTTAGAAAGGCCATGGCGTTAATTCATTCATTCCAGCTTCAGAATTTAATTTAGTTTTCTTGCATGAGATTTCTTTTGCAGTTTTCTTTAGTTATATTGTAATATGCATTTCATTTCTCTCTTTCCATCCTAAACAAATTTTCTACAATAGTTTGATCTGAGGTCCCATATATTTTGGTTTGCTTCTAAGATTACGAAACCCCTTAACACATTAAAATGACAAGGGATTTAGCATACCAATAAATCACCCTACATTTCTGGCGTTGTTAACACTCAGGTTGTTCCCTGCCTCCTGTAGGGAATACGTCCGAGGTAACCACTAACCAATCTTTTAGTTGCATGTCCTAGCCTACCTGCAACCAGAGAGGGCTCTCTCTTTGAAATCTAGCTTTGTTTTGGAGTATTTTAGGCTAGTTTAGAAGACACAAGTTTTGTTTGATGATTGGAAGGTGACATTCAGTAGAGCAAGGTAGCAAGTAGAGAAAAGTTCATACCATTGGGTTGATGGAGTCTAAGTAAATAAACTTCTAAGTATGGTTTTTTTGGCAATAAGAAAACTACAGAGCAAGATAATTAAACACAAAACAATCTTTGAAACTGAAATAAGATGAAATGGAGCTAAAGAACGAAAAGAAATCAAGAATCTTTCATTCTGTTAACAAAGAAATTGCATAAACATTATCAGGGAGCATTTAAGAATTCCTAGATGATATTTAGAGTGAAAGAACCAGGGGGCAAGAGAAATTAAGAATTCTTGCCTATGCTAGTCCTGTAGAAAACATTAAAAATTACAGGAATTGAACACAGAGTACAGTGAAGTAAATTTTGAGTTATCCTTTTTAACTGTAACTTAGAACATGGTATTTAGATGATAAATAAAGACGAATACAGTAACATAAGAGTTAAGAAGACTTATTGATCCATGCATTAACACGAGAATTCTATAATCTATTCTTTTGCCATCAATTCCACACTTAGTCAGTTCACCAGCAAAGCATTCCAACAATTTTATTTCTGAAGAGTTCTCAAAAATATACAACGCAAGTCCAGAATGATATTCACCAGCCAACGATAATACATTTCTTTGACAAGTACTTATAGTAGTTTACAAAATATCCCATAAGGAAATATCTTGACATAAGTTTATCCATCTACTCTGGCAGAAATAATAACTAATGTGGAAAAACGCGCAGCAATAACTGAGGAAATAAATGCGCTTTACTGGCTGTTGCAGGTGTCCTGTTTGCTGTTGACTCTTTGACTTTGATAGTCGGTTGATGCTTGCTTTGCTGATGTGCTGTCTTGGGCGTGCTGTCATTTGCCACCTGTATAGTTTGTTTGAATGCTTTTTAGCACTAATTTCATCCACTCTCGTTTTGAATTTTCGATAGCACAGCCATATTATACAATTTGCTTGTTATGCAGACAATAAACAAGAAGAGAATCAAAACTACTTTAGAATCTCAAGAAGGCTTTGCCACCAATCCTCTGTTGGTAGTTGATGCTTTCTTAATTTGAATAATATTTCATCAGCTTCAGTGTATGTGTAATAATTCGGCCAAACTGGAAAAAGGTGTGCTATCTCATGCTCAATGTAAAACAAATCTTCCAGTGTACCATATAAACTCTGTCCCGTGGGAGGGACTGCTTCTTCTGCGCTGCTTGACGATGCTATAATTTGATTGTGCACATAGGTACTCAGTTTGTTTGCATATTGTTCCTGTTTTAGCAGCCTTCCAGTGCTAGTGACCAGGTTGGGTAAACCTTTGCTTTGCAAATTTGAAAGCTTCTATCTAAAGGAATTTACCTCTGTCTACATTTCTTGGCATTTTCTTTCTCTAGTTTGGACAAAATTTCTCATGGTCAGCACCTTCTTGACTCTTACAATAGTCTCTGTCCCGTTCTGGATGTTCAGTGCTGCCAGCTGCTCACCACTGCGAGTATTCAAAAAGTGAATCAATTGATTGGCTTGCTCAAGCTTATTTGCCAATAATGTTCTGGCCTTATGAGTTTCATACTGAGCTACAACCATCAATTCTATTTGGTCAAAAATGGTTTTTATTGCTGTCCATTGATCAGCAAGAGCTTGGCCAATTTTATTCCACAAAATTGTTTTTATCTGGGTCAGGGTTCTATGGAGAGTGAGGTCTTTCTCCAAGTCCTTTATCTTGTTCTCTAGGGCCTTTACTTCCCTAGTCTTCTCAACAACTGTTATCTTTGATTTATCATAACTAGCCTCAATCTTGGCTAGCTTTTCCTTGGTTTCCTTCATTTCTTCCATTTATGATTCCAGAGCCTTAATTTCTTTCATCATGGCCTCCATGCTCAAGATGGCCTCTTGCAATGCTGTTGTTTTAGTTGTTGCTAAAGTTGAGGCACCTACTGCTGAAGTTGAATCTAGGGGAGGTGATGCTGTAGTGACTGTTGTAGGAGGAGCTGTAATTATTGGAGCTGTTTGGGGTTGTTGAGGGGCGAACTCTGGTTGCTTCCCTTGTTGAGCCTCTTCCAATGCTTTCTCTGTGTCCAATAGCCTTTGGTTCATCCTCATAAGTAGTCTAACCACATCCTCTACTTCCTATTGTTGCGCCACTTCTGCAGTTTGAGGATGTATGGTGACTGGCAGCTTCATTTGTTTTCTCAGGGCTGCTATGTCTTCCTCCTTTTTTCTGATTAAGGCCTGTGTTCCTTTAGGATCTTTGGATCATTTCCCAACTCTATAATGATTTCGTCCAAGGATTTTATCCTATTATCCTTGGCCAATGATGAGGCTTTTTCCAGCTCTAACTGGGCAGAAGTATTACATAAAGAATTCTGCAATCTATGGGCCATTAGAGCCTTATCTACTAATGTGGAATAAACCATTTCTCCAGCCTGCTTATGCAACTCAATCTGGTCTATTGGATGTATGTCTTTTTCCAGGACCTCCAGATTGGTTCTGATGTAGTCTATAGCTGACTGTGGCTACTGTGTAGTAGGTCTGAAGTGACTGAGAGTCATCTTCCGTTCTTGCATGTCATATGCTGCCATCAGTCTTTGTTGATTTGTTGGTGCCATTCTCATCAACTGATTATAAAGCTGAAACCTTATTGGTTCGTTTCTAGCTTTGATCTCTGTGAATGCTCATTTGATATTCGAACCTTGCCTCATCTGCTATTTGGAGGATGAAACCTCCCCACCTGGTTGTATCTCTTGCTCCCGCTGAAAGGAGCTGGTTGATATTTCCAAAAACAGGAGGGATCTGCTGTTCAGAAGTCCCCTCACCCCTGATATTTCCTATGTCTTTTTTTGTAATTTCCTCTTCGGCATAGGGGTTTGGTCTCTGTCTCTTTTCCCCTTGCTGATCTATGGATGCCCTTGTGGGTGTTCCCTCTGTTCTGTCCCTCTTTTTACCTCTTTCCTCATTTTGAGGAGTTTGCAGCACAGGGATTTCAGGTGCCTTTGTTTGTGTTGAAGGGCTTTGTTCTTGACCCTTTTCCTGATTTACGGATGGCTGCTCTTCCATTGTGCTTTGTTGTTCTGAGTGCTCAATGTCCTTGCCTTTCCCTGCATGTAAAATAGTTTCTTTAGCTAGCTGTCGTGAAGATGTAGCAGTCGATGTGCCTGCTCCAATCAGTTGAGGTTGTGTGAAGGTGACCTGTGCAACATAATCCAGGTCAATTATTTTCTCAATTTCTTTCATATCTTTCTCTAATTTGTCTTCTTCAGTAAGCTCTTCATCATCTAATGTGCCCTCTACCCATTCTTGTTGATTAGCATATTTTTCAATGTGGGGGATTGGCTGATGCACATGTCCTGAAAGCCTGTGTTTGATTCTTCTAAGGCTTATGAAATGTTCAAGGTCATATGGTGCCTAGTAGAAGCTTTGTTTCAACATGAGATCTTGTCTTACCATATTGTCTGATCCTTCCATGCTTCTTCCCTTTTGTTGAAAACAAAGGGACCCAATTGATGTCTGATTTTAAGTTGTGCCTTCTTGTTTTTACCATGGAAATGAGTCAAGTCTACATTACTGAACTGCCTGAAATATTCCAAGGCAAAAAGTCTCATGGGGACACATATTGGCAGCTTATAGGGAGACAACTCACACCCATAAATTCTTATCACTGTGTGGTTTTGGTAGAAGTACCAATCACCAATGTTGTAGCCCTTTGAAAGATGCAAGATTCTTTGCATTTCAACAGTGAGTCTGGTAGGAGGAGTCATCATTAATAGGCAAGTGGCTGGGTAGATGAACAGGTCAATAAAATCACAATATGTGTATGGAGAATAGTGGACTTCATGGAAAACTGAGGTCCAATAGATGACAGGTCTCCTCTCTCCTTTTGAATCTAGTCTCCTGAGAGGAACCTTGAAACTATCAGGGTGATAGTATAGAAGCAGATGGTGAATGTAGGAGGTGTATTTAAGCACTCTTTCTCTCTCCATCATCATGAATTGCTCATGTATTTTGTTTGCTATGAAGGTGGCATCGTCATACATGACAGCAGGGAGTTGTCCTAGAGTGAACATGGATAAGAGTAGAAAGACAGTTTCATCCACAAACTCCCCTGTTTTGCATCCTAGAATGTAGGAAATCATCTCTACCATGAGCCTGCTTGTTTCATTAAATGAGACCTGATGATAGGCAGGAGGATGATCGTACTGGCACTGTGGATCCATAAACAACTGACTAACTCTAGATATTTCTGCCTTGGAGAGATTTGCACCCTCATCAAGCAGAAGCTTCATTGTAAGGGGAACCAGTGGCTGAAGTGGCTCAAAGTTCAGCATTTCATTTATGGATTGAGGAGTGATATAGAACAGCACAGACCCATCTGGAGTGAGAATTGCTCTCTGAGTGGGGTCATAGTTTGCATGACACAGATGAATGAAGTCAGGAAGCACATTGACTGATGGGAGGAAGTAGATTGGCATACTAGATTGCCAAATTCCTAGGATACCAGTGCTATTTCTGTGATTGTTCCTGAATTGGCACATAGTTTTGAGGTGAGAATTGAGGCCCATCATATCCTTGATCTAAAAGTCCATGTCCGCCAAAGGTAACCATTATAAATCCATGTGTGGAGCATTCAAAGCCACAATGTTCAGAGCTACTGGAGTCTCCATGTTTTGTACTGCTTGTATTGATTGCAATGTAGGTGTAAACAACAATAGGAAGTAGAATTTAGGCTCTGAGGCAATTGTCAGAAGTATGAAAACTGATTTTTTAATTTCAAACCAACCTCACTGTATAGAGTTTATGGTAAAATGGTAGATTTACAACCCTTAGACTGGGTTTTTTACATAAATTGGTTGAATTGCAGGCTCTGTGGACAGAATTCCGAGAGAATGGAATTGAATTTTTCCCAAAGGGGTGAAAGCTTGCAGAGGGAAAGGAAGCTGAGGATTCCCCTTTAGGAAACAGGTTACAACAATGGAAATAGGGCGCTCGACTATTTTAACTCAATAATTGAGCAATTTTTGTAGTCTCTATGGGTGTATATGGATGCACAGTGTGTTGGAATGGCTCATTTGCAGAGGAAATGAGATCAAACTTGCAGGTTTATGGTGAATTAACAGTTCAAATGGTGTATGCAGGTCAGTGAGTGAAAGGTAGGAGTGCCTCTGGAAGCAAAATACAGGTTCTTTCGGCAATTTAAACAGAGAACTTGAAAAACAGGGCTTTCAAGCTGGAAAATGGATAAATACCTATTTCGAAGGCACCAAGGATGGTTAGCAGGCAGAGCTCGAGCTATGGAGTTGGGTTGCGGAACTGAATTGCAGGTTGATGGACTGTAGAAGCTTCGGCAACAATTAGGTCGTAAGGTGCATGCATGACGTTTGCAGGCTCACAACATAGAAAATGGGCGAAAATAGTCGTTTTCACGACTTTTAATCAAATTTTGGACCTTTTGGCGCTTTTCTCGGATGATGTCATCATGACGTCCTTTTTGTCATGTAGTGGGTACAGCAGATGACGTGGCAGTTGACGTATGTGATGACGTGGCATATGACACGGTGGCAGGGTGGTGACATCAGCAGATGACATGGCGCAGGTACAGTGCAGTGGCGGCGATGTGGATGCAACATCATGTGGTGACGTAGGCAACAAGGGAGGGCGATAAGTGGTTTCCATTGGACCGCCTTTGGTACGGGAGCAGTAATTGTCAGAGGTGGCCCGATGCGATCGGAGGGCGATAAGTGTCCCGGTGTGCGACGATGAAACCGTCGACCATCTGGAGCGGTAATTGTCAGGGGCGCCTGATATGGATGAAGACTGTCAAATCTGGGGAAGGCGATCCGACGGTGGACGGGAGGGAGATGTGACCGATCGTTAGCAGAAAAGCGCGCACGATAAGCCTTAATTTTCGCATAGTTTCGGGCGGGTTTAGACCTTAGGTTATAGGTTTAATATGTGTTTGGCGCCAGACTATGGTTATTCGTTTAACCAAATATTAAACGAAATCCAAAATGAAATGTATGCGCAGAGGGTAATAGGGTATGGTTTGGGGGGAGGGTTTGATATGGTTATTTATTTAACCGAGCGTTAAATAAATCCCAAGGGTTAGTCAACGTGGATGGGTTAACATAGAGTCCCAAATGGACCTAATGTTCTCCGAACTTATATTATTTGGCTATAGTTGCGATTTGGAGGGGATATTTAGATTTTTTGGGTTTTAATATAGTTTTTTGTAGAATAGGGGTGGGAAAATGATTTAGGGAGCTAGATAATAGGGTTAGATGTTCATATGAGTTCTATGGAATGAAAAGGAATGGATGCATGCTAAAGAAAATGAAAGAGTATGGAATGGCCATTTTTACACAAGAAATGTGGTTTCCTCTAACTGAGTGAACTCAGAGTTTCACTTAGCATTCTTTATAAGACAAATTGAAATGGACTATTGGGCAGATCCAAGGTCCTTGAGGGGATGTTAGTGAATGATTTTTTGGGGAATGAGAGGGGAAGTTATTCATGCTTCCACTGTTGTACCACCAAACAACTACCATGGTGCCAATGCCATAAATGAGAAGAGTCCTTCTTGACAAGACAAAAGGTAATGACCAACTTGCTTCTGCAACCTCAAAATATCTACTCAGCCTAACCTACCTAACATTTTTTCTTCCTTGAGTTGGGTGCACTTAGACTAGAAAACCCTGATTTTCCTCTTTTTCTTTTGACTGTCCTCCTATCTAAATGTACCCTTATCTCTTCCAAGGGCCCAGATTAAGCAGTTGGGCTCCTTAAATTCTCTACCTAGATACTCATCTGCCAAGCTTGAACTGTTTGGACAGATATTCTTTCTCTATTCTACAACAGCAGTTCAAACATGGCATGGTCTAGATTGAACTGTTGGGCCATCCATCAAATGTAATAAGCAGCAGTACCTCCACATGGTGAATTTGCAAATAAGATAGCAGTGGCATTTTGACTGGCCACTTTCCTGGTCTTTGGTTTGGGGTTCATTTTCACTATTTTTTTTGACCAATTGATATTCTTGCCCTTTGATTATTCTTTTAAGGCATACCCTCTTTTCATTTTTTTAATTTTCTTTGTCTGTGTACATAATATGGAACCTCTGCAGCATGCAGGGATGAACATATTTAGCACTTCCACTGTCAATCATGAAAAATGAAACCTATTGGTATAGGAACCTAACAGTGGCTCCACTTGGGGATGGCTTTTCCTGGTGAAAAGCCAAGAACATCAGGTCGGATTGCCTTATTTTTGAATTTTTTTTGTAGTCTGAAACTTCCTTACCTTGGAGACCTTTGATCTGAATCTTTGTAGCATGTATGTAGTACTTTTTAAAGCTGATCTGTGTGAAATTGCATCTCTGCTTTTTGTTGGTTTCTCTGAGTGCTTATCATTATCTTCATACTTCCCAAGACTTCCCTCTAATTTCTTGTGGAAAATTCAAAACATACACTAAACTTGGTGTAATTCCTTGACTTTTCTTCAAAATTTTCTGCATTTGGTTTCTTATCTAACTGCTGTGAATGAAAATGCTGGAAATACAAATATTTATGTACAATATATAGCTATGCTGTGTTCATCAAATGGGATCAAAATAATGTTTGAGCATTCTCCCATTGACTGGGCCTTATTCAGTATCTGTGCCATCCAAACTCCTCAAAAAATAGGTGTTGTTACCTTGTACAGACTAAATAACAAATGGTCCTTTCCAAAGAAAATCAAATTTCCCATGTTTCCCTTTATCTTCCCTCCTGGAGTCCCATTTCAGCACTTTGTTTCCTATGAAAAAGTCTTCAGCTTTTGTTCTTTTATCAAAGATCTTCTTGAGTTTATCTTGTAGTATCCGAGTTCTGTGATATACTTCTTCTCTTGTCTGCTGCAAGTGAATAGTTTGGTTGATCCTTCTCTGAATATCATTTGGCTCTGCTTGTATTTCTTGCAGCAACTTGACCACAGGGATTCCTAAAGAGGAGGGGAAAACAACCTCTAGACCATACACCAATTCATATGGACTTGTTCCAATGGACCTTTTTGTGGTCAATCTGTCTACCCATAGTGCATTCACAAGTTTTTTGTGCCAATTATTTTTATTCTCTTCTAGGATCATTTTGATGATGTTGATGAGGCTTTTGTTGGAGGACTCAGCTAGACCATTACCTTGAGGGTAATAGGCTGTGGAATGACCTAGGGTAATATGGTATTTGTGACAAAAAATGATCATTCTTTCGGACTTAAGGGCAGCTACATTGTCTGTAATGATCTTTTTTGGACAGCCAAATCTAGATAGGATATTGGTCTCTAGGAATTGTATGATGATTGAGTCATTGGCTTGCCTACAAGGGATGACCTCTATCCACTTGGTAAATTAATATGTGGCTGTCGAAATCCATCTATGCTAGCCAGAAGATGAAGGGTGAATCTCCCCAATGAAGTCTAAACCCCATTGTTGAAATGGTCTTTCAATTGAAATAGGTTTGAGGGGCAGGGGTAGCAGCTTTTTCTTGCCTTCAAATATTTGACATTTATGGCAAGACATTACAAATTTTTTAACATCAGCAAATAGCAAGGGCCAATAAAATCCAGCCATTAGGATTTTGTCAGCTGTTGATTTCCAATACAAGTGTCCTCCACAGTCCCCTACATGAAATTCCTTGAGGAGTTTGTCAGTTTCCTCTAATGTTAGACAATTAAGAAAAATACCTTCATGATTTTTCCAAAATAAGACATTATCTATGATATAAAACTTTGAGGCTTTCATTTTCAAGAATCTCTTTTTGGTTCTGGATAACCCTGGAGGAGCTTGCAGGTTTAACAATACAAAACATATGTCAGTGTACCAAGGTGATTGTAAGAAGGCTTGATTGATCTGTGGAGTCGCCATCTCCTGTTCATTATCCAGTTCATTGATGTCAAGGGCTTGGAAGTTGGTTTCAGTCATTAATTTGGCTAGCCCTTGTCCTTTTATGAGTTTTGTTGGTTTAATCCCAATGTCATATTCTAAAATATTGGCTTTCCATTTTCCCCTTTTTACCTTCAATTCCCTCTTGAGTAAGAATATCTTTAACCACTGCATTAGGAACATAGGCAATTATGTGAGAGTACAAGATATAAATTCTGAAATCCTTTATGGCCTTAACAAGAGCATATGCCTATTTCTCCATGATTTGGTATTTGAGTGGGGCATCTCTAAGTGTTTTGCTGAAAAAAGCAATGGGTTTCTCATGTCCTAAATCATCTTTTTGCAATAGGACAACAACAATAGTATGCTCAGATGCAAAGGAAAAAATTATAAAATCTTTATCAAACTTGGGACTTATAAGAACAGGAGTTCTTGTCAGAGCTATCTTAATTTCCTCAAAGGCCTGCTTGGCTTCTATTGTCCATTTGACTTTAGAATCTTTCTTGAGCATATTATTCAGTAGTCTTATTAGCTCGGCCAAATTGGGTAATGAATCTTCTTAGGAAATTGATCTTGCCTAGAAAAGCTTGTAATTCTTTGATGTTTCTTGGATGAGGGACTTGAAGGATAGCTTGAATTCTATCCGGATCTATCCTTATTCCATCTTTTGAGATTATGTGACCTAGGAGTTTGCCCTCTTCTAGGCCAAACAATGATTTCTTTGGGTTTAATGATATGCCATATTTTCTGCAAATTAGGAACACTTGTCTTAGATGTTTTAAATGTTCTTGGTCTGATTTTGAGAAAGCAGTAAGATCATCAAGATATACTACTAAAAATTCATGAATCTCTTTAGCAAAGGCTATGTCCATTGCTCTCTGAAAGGTAGCTCTTGCATTTTTTAGTCCAAAAGGCATTTTGACATATTTGAAGGTTCCCTAGGGTGTTGTAAAGGTCGTTTTGTCTTGATCATCTAGGTGAACTAAAATCTAATTAAATCCTGAGAAGCCATCTAACAATGAAATCCTTGAAGCCCCCACTACCCTTTGTAGGATATGATCCATTTTTGGTAAGGGGTAGTGGTCTTTGAGAGAGACTTTATTCAAATTTATCAAGTCAACACAAAGTCTTACCTCTCCAGTGTTCTTTCTAGTGGGTACTAGATTTGAAATCCATTCAAAAAACCTAATGGGTGCGATTATTCCAGCTTGGTACATTCTTATGACTTCTTTTTCCATCAGGGGAAGGAGGACTGGATTAATCCTCCTCAACTTTTGTTTAAAAGGTTTCTAGTTTTCTTTCAAGGGTATTGTATGTTGGATAACAAAAGTGTCATAGGATTTAAGGTCCTCATAACTCCATGCAAAAACATCTTGGAACTCTTTAAAAAACTCAATGTATTTCAGTTTTTTGTCAGGAGGTAAGGTTTTGGAAAGTTTTATCATTTTAGGATTTTCTATGGTCCCAATGTTACAATCCTCAATTTCTGCATTTAGGGGTTGCATTTTTGGCTTTCTAGGAATGTCATTTGAGTCAAAGATATCTTCTAAGGAAGTTAAACCTGTGGGCAGGAGATTATCCTTTAGTTCGATTACTTCAGATTCTTCCTCAATCATCTCACCAAAATCTGTTTGTTTTAGCTTTTGTAAGTTTGTACAGTCAAAGGTTGTTGGATGCAAAATCAGATTTGTTGTTTCAACTGATATATCTGGCTCAACTTTATCAATGTGTTGTTGATCATCAATAGTGCTTGTGTCTATGTTTATACTTGAGAATTCTTCTTTCAATGTCAAGAAATTATTTATTTGGGTGTCATTCTCAAATACTTGCCAATTTTTCACATTATCTGGGACAGCAGGTCTGTATTTAATCTCAGCAGTGAAGTGGTGATTGGGCTCAAAAGGAAGTTTACAAGTGATGGCAAAAGTTGCCAAACTATGTGCATCTAAGTTATGACTTCTTGGAATTTTAGTGAGCTGAAATTGTAAGAAGCTGTTAATTAATTCAGTGGCTGCTCCTCTGTAAGACCTTAGCCTAAGATCGTTTGTAACAAAATTTCCCTTCATTTGTTGTATAATTAGATCAGAGTCACCTAGAATTGAAATCTTAGTTGCCCCCAGACTTCTAATTTGTTTGAGACCCAATATAAGGGCTTCATATTCGGCCATGTTGTTTGTACATCTGAAATTTAGCCTATATTCATGACCTTGAGCATGGTCATTCTACATGTTGTATATCCAAACACCTGCCCCTGCTCCTAATTTGTTCACTGACCCATCAAACTCTAAGTACCATAATATTTCTTGGTCATGGATAGCCTTAATAGTTTTGGAGGCTTGTTCAGTAGGCAGGTTTGGGTTTTGTAACTCATATGATACGTCATTTTGCTTTGTTGTGTCAATTACATCAAGACTTTTTTGGTGTTGGTTGCTAGATTGTTCATTCATGTTTTCTGTTTGTGTTGTTTTGAGGAGCTTGACATCAGTTTTGGGACACATGTCAGCATTGTATAAGATAAATGAATCCATGTCAGAGTGAATGGAATAGATCGGGAAGTTTTGGGGTTTTTCTTGACTGCTAACCACATATTTCATCAATGTTTCCCGGTATAGTCTCTTTGGCTGGCCAAAGACTGAAATCGTGGCATAGGACATGTCTAGCTGCAAGGACCCTTGGAGTTTGGCACCCCAGGATATGGACAAAAGCATACCATACTTAGGTGGGATATCAGCTACCACCACATCCATCAAGATCGTTTTAGTTGGATATTGGACTAGAGATACACAAAGGTATTTGATTAGGCCTAGGCACCTGACTTGGTTGGAATCAAATGAAAACAAGTCCTTATAGGGCCTTGTGATGTCTAGATCTAGCTTTTCCATCATAGATTTAGGCATTAGGTTATGGGAAGCCCCTGAATCAAACATTGCATTGTGCAACACTTTGTCATGAATGTTTAAGTTCACATAAAATGGAGGAACTCCTCCATCTACTGATTTACCATTGACTTCTGGACCAAAAATTAGTTCTGGTTGGTCATCCAAAACATTGACTGCATCCCTATTCTCTGATATTTGCAGTGACCTATTGATTTGTTGTTTGTAAACTTTATGTTTGGCCAATTCAGAGAGAGGAATGGCTATTTTCAGCTTGCCAATTTCTATTTCTAAGTTAAAAGGTTTTTCTATCTGAATCTTTATATTTTGGGCAGCAAGCTTCTCTTTTTCAATTGAGCTTTCTTTGACCTTCTCTTGGTTATGGCTGTTGTTATAAGGTACATCTGATTTGTCATTATTTTCTGGAGGGCTATTCAACTCTTTTGTTAGAGAATGGCATGTGAATGAATGGTTTCTTGAAGGCTGTGAGCCCGATACATCCTCCACAGTAACTTCCTTTGGGTCTATTTTATCAGAGGAATCTGTTGGGACAGCTTTATCCCTAAATTTCTTTGGTTGTTTAGCATCTTTCAGCTTGGTAGGTTCAGGAAAATCTATGGTTCTGCTTCTCAATTTGTACTATTTATGAACGTCATAGACTGTTGCATCATAACCTTCTCTAAAATCAAATTACTCTCCAGATTTGGTTTGAAATTGGTTGAATTCATGGGCCTGTTGGTCATCTTGAGTTAGGAAAACCTATTGTTTGCTATCTAGGCCCATTAAGTTAATGTGAGGGTCCTCTGTCGGTTCACTTGAGGTTGAGGCCTCTGCATAATTCTCTTGAAATGGAGGTGTGATATTCTGATCAGGGCCAACCCTTCCAGCAGTAGGGTTTTGGCCTTTTCTAAAGTTTGGTGTTCTTGTTGAGTTACTTGGTTGCCCTTCCCAGGATGACTTTCTTTCAATGGTCTCAACCCTGTCTCCCAATCTATCCATTCCTTTGATGATAGCATCTAATTTATGTTTGAATGATGAAGGTTCTTCTTTGAATTTTGTTCTTCTTTCAGTTCTAGCTCGATTTCGTTTGGCAATCAAGTTTGCCTCTACACTAACAGCTACATTCTGCATGTCTGCTAGATTGGGAGGGGCTTTTTCCCTCAACTAGTATGCCATGTCTGAATCAAATTCATCAGGGAATTTGATCAAGGATAAGTCAGGTGGGGGTCTAAGGTTTTGTGGAATTGCATTGTAAACATTGTTAAATCTAGCACAATAGTCTTGGACAGTTTCTTATGGACCCCTTTTTAAATTGTCATATTCAGTTAAAATATGTAAAGGGTCTTTCTTCTTTTCCCATCTGTTTAAGAAGACTTGATATAGGGCTTCGGGATTGCCTATAGAGTTTGCAGTAAGTGACCTAAACCAGGTCCTTACATCACCAGTTAGACTCTGAACAAATATTTGCATTCTCACATCATCATCATCAATTTCATAATTTTCAAAAGAATCCTACATTTTCTTAGTGTGTTGCTGGGTTGTATAGGAACCAGCAGCATCAAAATAAGTGATCTTACTTTGATAATCTTGAGGCATAGCCCCTGGGTTTGTAGGTAATTGCAAGGGAGCATATCTGTTGGCCATATTTATAGGGATAAATGGGACAACAGGAAGAAATGGGACAGTTGGAAGAGTAGGGACGATGGTATATATATGTGTAGTAGATGGAGGAGTGGAGAAGGTGCTTTGAGAAGTGGATGAAGAACTAGGAGAAGTGGGAGTAATGTGAGGACGAACTGAAGCTTTAGCAGGGGTTGGAATTTTTGCTGAACTGCTTCAGGACTTGAATCAGCAAAATCTTCTTGTTACTCTTGCTTCCTAAGGATCTTAGGGATTAAATTGGGATGTTCAAAAACAGCTAGAGGATCTGGATCAGGGTTTGACCTTGTGTAACGAGTTTTTTTCTTTGGAGCCAGCTTCTAGATTTGTTTTTGGTATTTTTCTAGGAATGTTTTATAATCACAGCTTTAAACAATACTTCACAGGAGATTCTTTTGGAAAATAGGAAGCTTGATATCTCCTTTGACTATGTTGAAACAGGGAAATTGATTTTCCCCAGTGGAGTCACCAATGATGTTATCACTCAAGTTGTTCCCTACCTCCTGTAGGGAATACGACCGAGGTAACCACTAACCAATCTTTTAGCTGCACATCCTAGCCTACCTACAACCAGAGAGGGCTCTCTCTTTGTAGTTTAGCTTTGTTTGTTTGTATTTTAGGCTAGCTCATAAGACACAAGATTTGTTTGATGTTTGGAAGGTGACATTCAGTAGAGCAAGGTAGCAAGTTGTGAGAGGTTCATACCATTGGGTTGATGGAGTCTAAGTCAATAAACTTCTAAGTATGGTTTCTTTGGCAAAAAGAAACTTACAGTGCAAGATAATTAAACACAGAACAATCTTTGAAGCTGAAATAAGATGAAATGGAGTCAAAGAATGAAAGGCAATCAAGAATCTTTCATTCTGTTAACAGAGAGAAATTGCATAAACATTATCAGGGAGCATTTAAGGATTCCTTGATAACATTTGAAATGAAAACCAGGGAGACAAGAGCAATTAAGAATTCTTGCCTATGCTAGTCCTGTAGAAAACATTTAAAATTGCAGGAATTGAACACAGAGTACAGTGAAGTAAATTTTGGGTTATTCTTTTTTCCTTTAGCTTAGAACATGATACTTAAATGATAAATAAAGACAAACACAGTAACATAAGAGTTAAGAAGACTTATTGATTCATGCATTAACACAAGAATTCTGTAATCTATTCTTTTGCCATCGATTCCACACTCAGTCAATTCACCAGCAAAGCATTCCAACAATTTTATTTCTGAAGAGTTCTCAAAAATATACAGCGCAAGTCCAGAATGATATTCACCAGCCAACAATAATACATCTCTTTAACAAGTATATATAGAAGTTTACAAAATATCGCATAGGGAAATATCTGAACATAAATTTATCCATCTACTCTGGTAGAAACAATAACTAATGTGGAAAAAGCGCGCAGCAATAATTGAGGAAATAAATGCGCTTTACTGGCTATTGCAGGTGTCCTGTTTGTTGTTGACTCTTTGACCCTGATAGTCGGTGGATGACCACTTTGCTGTTGTGTTGTCCTGAGCGTGTTGTCATTTGCCACCTATATAGTTTGTTTGAATGCCTTTTTAGCGCTAATTTCATCCACTGTCAATTTGAATTTTTGATAGCAGAGCCATATTATACAATTTTCTTGTCATGCAGACAATAAATAAGAAGAGAATCAAAACTACTTTAGAATCTCCAGCAGGCTTTGCCACAAATCTTCTGTTGGTAGTTGATGCTTTCTTAATTTGGATAATATTTCATCAGCTTCAGTGTATGTGTAATAATTCGGCCAAACTGGAAAAAGGTGTGTTATCTCATGCTCTATGTAAAACAAATCTTCCAGTTTATCATATAAACTCTGCCTTGTGGGAGGGAATGCTTCTTTTGTGTTGCTTGACAATGCTGTAATTTGATTTTGCACATAGGTACTCAGTCTGTTTGCATATTGTTCCTGTTTTAGCAGCCTTCCAGTGCTAGTGACCAGGCTGGGTAAACCTTTGGTTTGCAAATTTGAAAGCTTCTGTCTAAAGGCATTTACCTCTGTCTGCATCTCTTGGCATCTGCATCTCTTGGCATTTTCTTTCTATAGTTTGGACAAAATTTCTCATGGTCAGCACCTTCTTGACTCTTACAATAGTCTCTGTCCTATTCTAGATGTTCAACGCTGCCAGCGGCTCACCAGTACGAGTATTCAAAAAGTGAATCAATTGATTGGCTTGCTCAGGCTTATCTACCAATAATGTTATGGCCTTATGAGTTTCATACTGAGCTATAGCCATCAATTCTATTTGGTCAAAAATGGTTTGTATTGATGTCCATTGATTAGCAAGAGCTTGGCCAATTTTATTCCACAAAATTGTTTTTATCTCGGTCAGGGTTCTAAGGAGAGTGAGGTCTTTCTCCAAGGCCTTTATCTTCTTCTCTAGGGCCTTTACTTCCCTGATCTTCTCGGCAACTGTCATCTTTGATTTATCATAACTAGCCTCAATCTTGGCTAGCTTTTCCTTGGTCTCCTTCATTTCTACCATTTGTAATTCTAGAACCTTAATTTCCTTCATCATGGCTTCCATGCTCAAGCTGGCCTCTTGCAATGCTGCTGTTGTAGTTGAAGCTGAAGTTGAGGCACCTGCTGCTGAAGTTGAGGCTGGGGGAGGTGCTGCTATAGTCACTGTTGTAGGAGGAGCTGTAATTATTGGAGCTATTTGGGATGGTTGAGGGGCCAACTCTGGTTGCTTCCCTTGTTGAGCCTCTTCCAATGCTTTCTCTGTGTCCAATATCCTTTGGTTCATCCCCATAAGCAGGCTAACCACATCCTCTACTTCCTGTTTTTGCGCCACTTCTACAGTTTGAGGATGTATGGTAGCTTGCAGCTTCATTTGTTTTCTCAGTGCTGCTATGTCTTCCTCCTTTTTTCTGATTAAGGCCTGTGTGCCTTTGGGATCTTTGGGATCATGTCCCAACTCTATAATGATTTCTTCCAAGGATTTTATCCTATTATCCTTGGCCAATGATGAGGCTTTTTCTACCTCTAACTGGGCAGAAGTATTGTATAAAGAGTTCTGCAATCTATGGGCCATTAGAGCCTTATCTGCTAATGTGGAATAAACCATTTCTCCAACCTGCTTATGTAACTCAATCTGGTCTATTGGATGTATGTCTTTTGCCAGGACCTCCAGATTGGTTCTGATGTAATCTGCAGCTGATTGTGGCTATTATGCAGTAGGTCTGAAGTGACTGAGGGTCATCTTCCCTGCTTGCATGTCATATGCTGCCATCAGTCTCTGTTGATTTGTCAGTACCATCCTCATTAACTGATTGTAAGGCTGGAACCTTATTGGATCGTTTCTAGCTTTAATCTCTATGAATGCTCATTTGATATCCAAGCCTTGGCTGGTATGCTGTTGGGAGGATGAAACCTCCCCACCTGGTTGTCTCTCTTGCTCCTGCTGAAAGGAGCTGGCCGATGTTTCCAAAACAGGAGGGATCTGTTGTTCAGAAGTCCCCTCACCCCTGATATTTCCCATGGTTTCTTCTGTAATTTCCTCTTCGGCATAGGGGTTTAGCCTCTGTCTCTTTTCCCCTTGCTGATCTGTGGATGCCCCTGTGGGTGTGACTTCTGTTCTGTCCCCCTTTATACCTTTTTCCTCATTGTGAGGAGTTTGCAGCATAGGGATTTCAGGTGTCTTTGTTTGTGTTGAAGGGCTTGTTCTGGACCCTTTTCTTGATTTAAGGATGGCTTCTCTTCCATTGTGCTTTGTTGTTCTAAGTGCTCAATGTCCTTGTCTTTCCCTGCAGGTAAAATGGTTTCTTTAGCTGGCTGCCGTGAAGATGTAGCAGTGGATGTGCTTGCTCCAATCGGTTGAGGCTGTGTGAAGGTGACTTGTGCAACATAATCCAGGTCTATTCTTTTCTCAATTTCTTTCATATATTTCTCTAATTTTTCCTCTTCAGTAAGCTCTTGATCATCTAGTGTGCCCTCTACCCATTCTTGTTGATTAGCATATTGTTCAATGTAGGGGATTGGCTGGTGCACATATCCTGAAAGCATGCGTTTGATTCTTCTAAGTCTTATGAAATGTTTAGGGTCATATGGTGCCCAGTAGAAGCTTTGTTTCAACATGAGTTCTTGTCTCAGCATATTGTCTGCATCCTTCCATGCTTCTTCCCTTTTGTTGAAAACAAAGGGACCCAATTGATGTCTGATCTTAAGCTGTGCCTTCTTGTTTTTCCCATGGAAATTAGTCAAGTCTGCATTACTGAACTATCTGAAATATTCCAAGGCAAAAAGTCTCATGGGGACATATCTTGGCAGCTTATAGGGAGACAAATCACACCCATAAATTATAATCACTGTGTGGTTTTGGTAGAAGTACCAATCACCTTTGTTGTAGCCTTTTGAAAGATGCAAGATTCTTTGCATTTCAGCAGTGAGTCTGGTAGGAGGAGTCACCATTAATAGGCAAGTGGCTGGGTAGATGAATAGGTCAATAAACTCAGAATATGCGTATGGAGAATAGTGGACTTCATGGAAAACTGAGGTCCAATAGATGACAGATCTCCTCTCTCCTTTTGAGTCTAGTTTCCTAAGAGGAACCTTGAAATTATCAGTTTGATAGTACAGCAGCAGATGGTAAATGTAGGAGGTGTATTTAAACACTCTTTCTCTTTCCATCATCATGGATTGTTCATGTATTTTGTTTGCTATGAAGGTGGCATAGTCATACATGACAGCAGGGGGCTGCCCTGGAGTGAACATGGTTAAGAGCAGAAATACAGTCTCATCCACAAATTCTCCTGTTTTGCATCCTAGAATGTAGGAAATCATATCTACCATGAGCTTGCCTGTTTCATTGAATGAGGCCTGATGATAGGGAGGAGGATGATTGTACTGGCACTATGGATCCATAAACAGTTGACTAACACTAGATATTTCTACCCTGGAGAGCTTTGCACCCTGATCAAGCAGAAGCTTCATTGTAAGGGGAACCAGAGGCTGAGGTGGCTCAAAGTTCAGCATTTCATTTATGGATTGAGGAGTGATATAAAACAGCACAGACCCATCTGGAGTGAGAATTGATCTCTGAGTGGGGTCATAGTTTGCATGACACAGATGAATGAAGTCAGGAAGCACAGTGACTGAAGGGAGGAAGTAGATTGGCATACTAGACTGCCAAATTCCTAGGATATCAATGTTATTTCTGTGATTGTTTCTGAATTGGCACACAGTTTTAAGGTGAGAATTAAGGCCCATCATATCCTTGATCTGAAAGTCCCTGTCTGCCAAAGGTAACCATTCTAAATCCATGTGTGGAGCATTCAAAGGAGCAATGTTCAGAGCTACTGGAGTCTCCATGTTTTGTACTGCTTGTATTGATTGCAATGTAGGTGTAAACAGCAACTGGAAGTAGAATTTAGGCTCTGAGGCTATTGTCCGAAATATGAAAACTGATTTTTTAATTTCAAACCAGCCTCACTGTATAGAGTTTATGGTAAAATGGTAGATTTACAGCCCTTAAACTGGGTTTTTTACATAAACTGGTTGAATTGCAGGTTCTGTGGACGGAATGCCGAGAGAATGGAATTGAATTTTTCCCAAAGGGGCGAAAGCTTGCAGAGGGAAAAGGAAGCTGAGGATTCCCCTTTAGGAAACAGGTTACAACAACGGAAATAGGGTGCTCGACTATTTTAACTCAATAATTGAGCAATTTTTATAATCTCTGTGGGCGTATATGGATGCACAGTGTGTTGGAATGGCTCATTTGCAGAGGGAATGAGCTCAAATTTGCAGGTTTGTTGTGAATTAACAGCTCAAATGGTGTATGCAGGTCAGTGAGCAATCGGTAGGAGCGCCTTTGGAAGCAAATCACAGGTTCTTTCGGAAATTTAAACAGAGAACTTGTAAAATAGGGCTTTCAGACTAAAATAGGGATAAATACCTGTGTCCAGGGCGCCGAGGATGGTTAGCAAGCAAAGCTCGAGCTATGGAGTCGTGTTGCAGAGCCGAATTGGAGGTTGATGGACTATAGAAGCTTTGGCGACAATTTGATCGTAAGGTGCATGCACGACATTTGCGGGCTCACAACATAGAAAATGGGCGAAAATAGTCGTTTTCACGACTTTTAATCAAATTTTGGACCTTTCGGCGCTTTTCTCGGATGACGTCATCATGACGTCCCTTCTGTCGTGTAGTGGGTACAACGGATGTCGTGGCGGCTGACGTATGTGATGATGTGGCATATGACATGGTGGCGGGGTGGTGACGTCAGTGGATGACATGGCGCAAGTACAGGGCAGTGGCAGGCGACGTGGACGCAACGTCATGCAATGACGTAGGCAAGCGCGGAGGGCAGTAAGCGTTTTCCATCGGACCGCCTTTGGTACGGGAGCGGTAATTGTCAGAGGCAGCCCGATGCAATAGGAGGGCGACCAGTGTCTCGGTGTACGACGGTGAAACCGACGACCATCAGGTACTAACATACCGCTACTGAAGGGCGCCTGATATGGATGAGGACCGTCGGATTTGGGGGAGGCAATCCGACGGTGGACGGGAGGGAGATGTGAGCGATCTTTAATAGACAAGCACGCACGATAAACTTCAATTTTTGCATGGCTTCGGGCGGGTTTAGACCTTAGGTTATAGGTTTATATGCGCTCAGGGTCATGGTTATTCATTAATCAAATATCAATGGAACCCAAAATAAAATAAAAGTGCGGGGTTAATGTGGTATAGTTGGTGTGAGGGGGGTTTGAAAATAGTTATTAACATAACCAAAGGTTAGATTAACCCTAAGTTTTTCGACGCGGAAGGGTTAATACTGTTGATGCCTCGAAAATCGCTGCAACAACATTGGGGAAACCACCCGGTCCGGACCTTAGTACAGCTCCTTTTCCGTTTGGGATAGTGGCTCCGACTGGGGATAATGGGACCAGTTTCCCAGCAATAGATAAAATGGGATGAGTGAATGCTTTATAAATAACACTAGTGATAGGTGGAAGGCTGAAACTGTTGACAGAAATATAAATAAATAAAACTATCTCGGGAATCTATTGAGCTCTAAAGCGTAGCTTTTGATGCTCTATATCTCAAAGATAAACATATAGATGACTGTATCTTTAAAACATAGATATTAAATCATTTAAGATTGTTGTGCTTAAGTAGTTAAGCATAGCGATTGAAGCGATATTACTACACTTTACACATTCATATCATTAACATATACATGATTAAAAGTAAAGGCATATCATATAAACACCCAATAGTGGAATGAATCAGATTTGCTGTTATAGCGCATGCATACAATCAACGATAGCAAGAATAATTACATAACAATTCACATACACAGAATGACTTCAGACAAAGATAGAAATACAATTTGAGTTGTATGCCATCCCAGATATCAATCGCTATGTGTGGATCTTCCCTTAATGCATAAACATTCCTCAATCAATGACAATAGTGCACAATTGTATAAAGAAATTTCTCCATTAAAGCAAGAACGATTGGTCGAGTTTCATAAAAGAATAAAGGTTGAAGCACAATAGTGCAAACTTCAGTCTATTAAGTCTATTACAAAATTTTTACAACCCTTTCTAAACACATGAAAGGGTCTATAAATACTATGCTAATCTAAATATCTACAAAACAGAAATGCTAACTAAGCTGATATCAATAACTTTTTGTTGCTATTTCTGCTGGCGATCTGAGGAGCTGGAGGATGATTCATTCTGTCGGCTGCTTTCCTTTCAACCTGAGCTGATTAATGGCAAGCATTGGCTCAATTTCAGGAGGTTTGTTGAGCCGCGAACTGAGCTGAGCAGCGTAGGTGGCGTCTTCGATGTCGGGGATCATATATTGAACGGCATCTGTTAAGCATTTGAGGGCGGCTCTTTGTTCATGAGGCTTGACTAGGAAGTGCCAATATGTTTCCATGTTTAAACTGTTTACTCCGGCGATTAATCTTCCTCTGCCTTCTAACTGTGGATAACATGTTTGCTCCAATTCATTTGCTGTAGTAACCTTTCCGGGTGTACACTGGGAGATCAAGTTTGCTATGTAGAGAGTATCGTTAACTAGATCAACCAAATTGTTAGAAGTTAATCTGCACCTTGAAGCTGCTCTCTCTGCCTTTAACACCTGTGTGTGCCATTCCGTGAACAGTATATCCTTATGAACCTCAAGTATTCTTGCAAATTGGAGGCTTTTCCCGATTTTGAATCTTGCCATTCAAGGTATGCGGTAATAGCTTCATCGGCTTGATTCAAGTCATCCCTTGCTTTCTCTACCTGCTCATTTACGGCTGTAGTTAATTCGCAGAGTGGCTCCACTTGAGAGAGTTGTTGAGACAAGAGTTTAACTTGCGCTATTAGCGCATTGTTGATCAACATCGCCTCTTTTCTGAATTCCATTATCTGCGAATCTCCTTTGATATTCTCTAGCTGCGCTGTTATTTGAGCGATATGCTCATCCTTGGTTTTTAACAATTGCTCATTCGCCGCTTTTAATTGCTCCAAAGCCTCCGTTAATTCTTTTTGTTTCTGGATCGCTGCCTGATTAATCCTCTATTTCTCTTCCTCCCATTGCTGAGCCAATTGGCTATTTATTTGTTGTTTCTCCACTAACTGTTCGTCTGCATGCGTTGTCCTCTGTTGTTGTGTCGCTAACTGCTCCTCGGCTTGTGTTACCCTTTGTTTTATCTCAGCTAATTATGTTTGTAACGTGGAGATTTCCTGGTCTTTAGTCTTTAATAAAAGACTTACCTCTGATGCTTTGTCAATGGTTGCAGCTGAATAAGCTCCAGCGTACTATGACAATTTAGTCAGATCATCAGAGGGATCCAATTTCTCCTTCCACACTACATTGCCCATGACCGTTTGTTCTGGAAAGATAGAAGGTTGATCAAGCCTTCGTCTCTTCCTCGATCGCTTTACCACTGCTCTGTGCCTTGGGCTGTAGAAGACATCCAATGGACGAATATCTTCTATTTGTAGAGTGATTTGGTCGCTAGGACCTTTCGGAATTACTTCCACATCCTTAGTTTTAGGTGGGCCGCTGGTTCCGCTCAGAACCTGAGATGAGGTATCATCCTACACACTACTAGTTTTAGGAGTATCAGTACTTTGTGAGTCTTTTCCTCCACTGATAATGGTGCTGAACTGCTGCCATTCCTTTTGCAATTCGGGGTCTGTGATAGCACTCGTGTTAGTATCGGTGGTGGTTTGTTTAGACTGAGACTCCTTCAGCAATTGCTCTTGTTTTTCCTTTTCTTGCTGCTCCTGTTCCTTCTGCCGCATCTCCGCCTGCTCTCTTTACTGGTTGTCCTCCTGCTCTTTGCGCTGTCTATCTTCCTCTTCTTTCTTTGAGCGCTCTTCCTGCTCTTTCCTTAAGCACTCTTGTTGTTCTTTCCTTAGCTTCTCCTCTTGTTCTTTCTTTTGTTGCTCCTCCTGCTCATTATTATTGGCCTTCGTTGTAGCAGGAGGTTCCTTTGTCTGTTGTTGGCTAGGCTTGCTTGATGATGCTGCTTGGGTTGGCATTAATAAATCTAGAGGCAGAGTTTGCAACCTCTGCTCTCTAAGTTTATTAAACTCAGTTAACCCTTCATCGTTGTATCACATCTTTGCGAGTTCTTTGGCTTGACCTATTGATTCAGCTGAAGAGAACACATCATCGAACATATCTTCTTTATGATCAAATGTTGCTAATTTGGCATGTTCCAAAGCGGCATATGCAATTCGCTTTGGGTCAAATGCTCTATTCATAATTGTAGCAAGATTTAGAGCTTGAATCTTCGTGGCCTCTTTTTCTGCATGTTTTAGATCATGCAGGGTGAAGACTCCACATCTGAAGGGAAAAGTAGGCCAGCCCCTTTTCTTCTCCTTTTTGAGAGTCGATGTGGTACTCTCAACTGTAATCTGGTATGCAATTTCCCTTGCTAGCAATTTGTCAGGGACATATAAGGGGAGGACATGAGGATTGGCTTGGTTGCCAAAGACTCTAACATAAGTAAAATACTCTTCACCACACCAACTAGCCACTACTGGCAAGTCAAAAGAGGCTAGGTAGGAGATCCTTGGAATAGGCTTATCAAAAATTGAATAATAAACAGGAACCATGAAACCATTACAAATCTGATACAAGTGGTTTTTATAGGATGACTTCCACATTTTGCGATGGTAAATATGAATGGGCAAGGGGTCCTGTGCATTCCACCTCCAACCAAGAATAGGGAATTCGGAATTAAAACACAAGGTATCTAGGATATATGCACTATAGTAGAACGGGGGAATTTTCCTCTCAGTGACTCTAGTTTTGTTCCTGAAGTCACTAACAGCTACTGCTAGCTTATCCGAAAGGATAGTAGCCCAATCCATAATCGTGATGTTCACTGGCGCCTCCATGAGAGGAACCATTTCAATGGTAAAAATGGTAGAGTCGTGTAAACCCCACAATCTACACATCATTATACCAGCATAGCAATAAGGAGAACATAAAGAGTCGACTGAGTACTTACCGGAGGATTCATACTTGTGTTTATTTGGATTTTGCCTCCAGTCCTTGATAGGTTCGGACTCAATCTCGTTCTCGCTTGCGAATTTCTCCAAAAAGGCACTATTATATATCTTCTCCGGCTTAGGCAAATGATACATTTGCCTCAAATCTTCTGGCTTAAATGACCCAAAAATCCTCCCATCCTTTGTGATGAAAGTTCTGTCTGTGATGGGGATTTCTTCAATTGCCCATTTCACAACATCGGTATACGGGAAAATTTGCTCCCTTGCCGCTATCCTATGGAGGAAAGAATCGGCCAAATCCTTGAGAGTGCATTCCGACTTCTTCAATGAATCCGCGGTAGCTTCTTCTACCATCTGCGTTGGTTTCTCGACCTCAATCAAGTCATAAGTTCCTTGCCAAGTTACTCTGGCGAGGCCTGCGCATGTGGTGTCGGATATCAGGCCCTTTTTGCTGTTTACTACGGCTTGTCCTGCAGCTGGTGGATTGGAAACACCTGCAACTTTCTTCGACTTTTTACCCATCATGCCTGAATTCCTGTGTAAAACTGTATTCTGCACAGAGAGGCGATTTTGGCGTAACACAGAGATAGCAATAAAATTCACAGTTGATAGCAAATGAATAGATAAGCGCTGATATATTTTTCTTTTGTAAAACCGACGCGGAGACAATCTATAGGCAGATCTTAGGACATGGATCCATTAAGTGACCGTATAGAGCCTGCCACCTTATAAATGCCCATTATATCAATATTTGGTCGTAAGATCTCTTAAAGCATGCAATGGACGTATTGGTGGCCGAGCGGGAGTGATTATGCCTTAAATAACATTAAATCGGGCTTTCCAATCATTTTAATGGCTTTCTATTGAAAACCATGCCTTATCGCATCGCATCGGGGGGTATACATGACTGGCTTTAACCATGCTTTGAGCATCGGCGAAAGGCATATGCTCATTAAGAATGAAACGAGGGGACCTGTCGATTGCCGATTGCGATATCGCATCGGCGAAAAGCATACGCGCAATGTTTGTAAAATAAAGGGGATGTGCCGATTTCTGATCGTCGATAGCTTATCGCATCAGGGCTTTGATATGGGGTGCTTTAGTGGTGCATTTGGGTATCGCCGATTGCCGATCGTCGAACACTATATCGCATCGGCGGAAAGTGTTTTAGCCATTTGGTGCATCCTTCATGTTATTGCGATATGCGATCTCCCGATTGCTTTATTGCAATAACCGAATATTTGCCTTATTTCCATTTTTAAATAGATATTGCTTTAAAGGTTTATTCATAAAGCGCTCCTTTAATTATCGGGCTTTTATAAAGTAAAAGTTTTGATATCAATTTTATTTTTAAAGGGACCCATTTCATATTTTAATGTTTTTTAAGAATAGAAATAACATGAAATGGGGGGTTGTTTGCAAAGCACAACAATTGGCGATTCACTGGAAGAACCAGTTATCTCTTGAAAAATCAAAAATACTTTAAAACCTTTTTGAAAATAGAGTTCCAACTATAAAGGAAAATTCTGATATAACTAGGTATCTATGCATTCTGAATATCGTAGAAGTAATTTTGCTAACTTCCTCTTGCTAATTTGAAATTGATACATTTTAAGTTTCAAATAGGCCTCTGTTGGTTTATTAATGGTAAAAATAGAAAATTTTCTCCAAATCAGCTTTTATAGTAAACTCACCTGTCATAGGTAGAGCCTCTGCTGCCAGCAAACGTTTATAGTCTCGACAGGGATACCTTTTAACCATATAATTGTCCATTGTCCCATTCAATTAAGAGTATGATTATCAGAATGAATTCAAAACATGCTTTCATATTTTGTTTATCATTCTTTTTTCTGTCATTGACAGGATAAAAAGCCATTGCCCTAGTTTGGTGGCCAGCTATTGACAATACCACTCACTGGTAGTAGTCTAACTGAACAAGCTAGCTCGTGATGAGACTCCTTGTCTTGAAATTTCAAGCCATTACCCTGTTTTAGGCAGTATTGGTAATGTCAACTAAGCTATTTCCCTATGAACGTGGTAAGCAGGCTTATGATAAGACCTCTTATCTTTAATATCTTTATATTTTAGAATTACACTCTGAAAATCATCATCTTTAATGAATGGGGTGGACAATCACTTCTTTGAGAATTAATGGATGACAAGTTGGGAGTTGAAGATGCTGATGTTGAATTGGCTTCTATTCCTAATATCAATGACCATTTGGGGCAAATTTGAAAACAGAAGTAACCATATATTACTTTCATATTCTAAAAAGGAATTAATCAAAGTTAAACTGTGATTTCTGAATACAAATGACATCTAATTTCCCAAACATTATTCCTTTTTTGGTCGAAAATTCTATTGTTCGAAAACAAGTACCGATGATAATTCTATAAGACAACTAGTTAAACATAGTAAAGGGCCAATAGGATATGCCTTTCAACTTTATTTGCTAAAAATCTATAAGTTAAAAAGAAAATCCTATGAAAATAAAGGGAGAAGGGGTTACCTCCTCAATTGAAGAATTTTTTAAGGATTAGGCCATTTACAGGGAGAGACTCCCTCACACCTGTTAAGTCTTGCAATAGAAAGGTTGAATGGCCTACTTTCTCACAAATCTGAAATGGTCCAAGCCACAACTTTTGGAACTTGGTGTGTTTACCTTTGTCTTCATGGGCTTTATCCCATTTCAGAACTAGATCGCCAACTTGGGATTCTTTTGATCCTGATGAGGCTAAATCAAAAGCTGCTTTTATGATTTGCTGATGTTTGGCATGGGTGTCCTTGGCCTTGTCTCTTTCTTCTTCGAGCTTAAGGATTTGATCAAGTCTGAGTTGAATCGAAGAGGAAGGAGTTTGTTCGATAAATTGCACGAGGGCTAAAGAGGGTAAGACAAGATTTGTAGGTAATATTGCTTCTTTCCCATACACAAGATTAAACGGAGAGGTTCCTATGGAAACCTTCTGAGTAATCCTATCAGCCCATAATGCAAAGACTAATGTTTTATGCCAGTTCCTATGATTCTGTTCGATTGTTCGTTTGATAATCTTGATGAGATTCTTGTTAGTGGATTCTGCCAAACCATTACCTTGAGGGTAGTAATTAGCAGAATTACTTTAAATGGAATCCTCTTTAACAGCAAAATCAAATCATAGAGTTGCCCGAAAAATAAGAAGCATTATCAAATACAAGGGCAGTTGGAACACCAAACCTGGTAATAATAAATTGATCGATAAATTCAATGATTGCCTCAGAATTTGCTGTTTTTAGAGGAACTGCCTCCACCCACTTAGTGAAGTAATCGGTAGAAGTGAGAATGTACTTATGCTGCTTTGAAGAAGGTGGATTTATTTCCCCAATGATATCCAGTCCCCATTGATCAAATGGTTGTTCAATGTTAACTGGCTCAAGAGGGAAAGCTGATTTTGGTTGTCTTCCACCAGCAGTTTGACAATTTAAGCATTTTCTTACGTACTCATGGGTGTCTCTGAAAAGGGTTGGCCAATAGTACCCAGCATGAATAATTTTGTGAGCTGTAGTGTCAGCTCCAAAATGTCCTCCTGCTGGTCCATCATGCAGCTCCTGCAATACCTTTTGTGCTTCAGATTTTTCGAGGCACCTTAACAAGATAGAATCATAATTCTTTTTGAAAAGCACATAATTAACAAGTGAAAAATTCTTTGCTTTTAATCTGATGGCTCTTTTGCCTTTGTAAGATAAATGAGGAGGAGCATAACCATTTTTTAAATAAAATATCAAATCTGCATATTGGGATTCTGAATCAGTGACACTTATCTAATTGATTTCTTCAGTTGAACCAGTGTCGCTTGATTCAGGAATGTTGCAAGCTCCTGCTAATATCCTGCAAAAACCTTGGCCTCTAACAATCTTTGCTGGCTTAATGTCTAAATCGTATTCTTGCAGCGCTGTGACCCAATTAGCCCTTTTTTCACCCAATTCTCTTTGAATTAATAGTTGTCTAACAGCTGAGAAAGGAATTATTACTTTTGTATGGGTTTTTAGGAGGAAGGGTCGATAATGTTTAACTGCTTTGAACACAACAAAGGCTTGTTTTTCCACATCAGAGTAGTTTAGTTCGGCACCTTGAAGATTTGAGCTAAAAAATGAGATAGGCACCTCCAAGTTGTGATCGTTCAGTTGGGTAAGTACTGTTGCATATGAAGTATTGGATGCGATAGTGTACAATGTGAAAGGATTAGAGAAGTTTGGAGTAATCAAGGAGGGGGCATTGATGATGGATTGCTTTATCTGATCAAAAGCTTCCTTTTCTGTTAATCCCCACTTAAAAACTGCATTCTTCTTAATCATTGATTGGAGGGGTAAAATAATATGAGAAAAATCAGGTATAAATCTTTTAACAAAATTTATTTGACCGAGGAATGACTGCATCGATTTCTTGTTATGAGGGAAAGGGATTTCCGAAATCTCTTTGATTCGGTCAGGATCAATATAGATGCCATCCCGGGATACAACAAAACCTAGGAGTTTACCTTGATCCAAAGCAAAGAATGACTTTTTGGGGTTGAGAGAGATTCCATACCTTTTACATCTTTGAAAGATCTGATTAAGGTCGTGTAAATGATTAGATATTCTTTTAGAAA
Source organism: Pinus taeda (assembly GCA_000404065.3). Taxonomy (NCBI): domain Eukaryota; kingdom Viridiplantae; phylum Streptophyta; class Pinopsida; order Pinales; family Pinaceae; genus Pinus; species Pinus taeda. The sequence goes on from APFE030333664.1 coordinate 104,245, forward strand.
ACACGGTTATGTCATCTAAATAGATGACTACTGACCTATTAATCAATCCCCTAAAAGCAGTGTCCATGGCTCTTTGGAAAGTTTCTCCTGCATTTATGAGCCCGAAGGGCATCTTTTGATATGCATATGTTCCCCATTTTGTTCTAAATGTTGTTTTAAGTTGATCATCAGGATGAACTAAGACTTGGTTGTATCCTGAAAAACCATCAAGAAAAGACATTAATTCAGAACCTGCCACGGATTGGAGTATTTGCTCCATGGTAGGCAATGGGAAATTATCCTTTAAGTTTGCTTTGTTCAAATTTCAGAAATCGATACAAATTCGAATGTCGCCATTCTTTTTCCTGACAGGCACCATATTAGAAACCCAATTGGAATGTCGGACTGGGAAAATAATCTTGGCTTTGAGGAGTTTGTTAAGCTCCGACTTAATCTGACTTTC
>APFE030333666.1:0-17660 GCA_000404065.3 Pinus taeda
TTGTCACTAAAGTGTTCACGTGTGGTGTTGAAATAATATTTTCATATGCTTCCTATAGAGTCCCTTCAGACCACTCCTCCTAGTTCGTGTATTTCTCTAATTCAGGTCTAGGAGTGTGGTTGTATGGTGTAGACTTCAGCTGAATTCTTAATGTTGAAATGATCCCAAAAGGATCATAAGACCAAGTAAAACTAAGCTTGGTGTTCATCTATTTTAACAGTTGATCAACTTCCATACCTGTAGACCTGGTATTGCAAATAAAGGATCCTATCTGGGCCTTGAGCTTGAATTATGACTTCTTCTTGGCTGAAACAAAATGCAGCTCATCCATGTCAACCTTTTGCCTTATGTAATCCAATGAGAAAATTCTCATTAGCACATACTTAGGTAGTTTGTAGGGAGCTAACTCACTGCCATAGACTTTGATCTCAGTATAATTATGGTATAAATACCAGTCACATGTCTTTGTCTGATAAGATAAGTGCATAGTCTTTTTGATTTCTTCATTAATCCTGGGTTCTGTCTGACTGTTGATAAGTTGAAGAACTGGATGAATGAACAAGTCAATGAAGTTTGAAGAGGTACACTTTGTTGAATTGGCTTTGAATAACCCTGTCCAATAGATTGTTGATTGATCCATCCCTCGATCATCTTGCTTCTGAAGTTGAGTATGCAATAAATCACCTCTCTGAAATAAAAACATATGAATAATCACAAAGGGGTATCTGAATACTCCTTGAGTAGTGAAATGGATTAGTTGTTCATGAATATTATCATCCAAGAGCTGGCTGTAATTAAACATGAATGTTGGTTGAAATTCTACACTGAAAATGGAGAGGAATCCAAAAATGGATTCTTCTACGATGTGATCATTCTCATACCCTAGGAGGTAGGATAATAAAGAGGTAACATGTCTAGTGGCTTGAGGAAAATTAGAAGATGGTTAGAGTGGATTTCTTTTAGGCATTTTGGCATTCTTCAGATAAGAAAATCTAAAAAATAGCAGTTCTCTGTGGAAAGGTGAGTTTGTTGTAAAGATCAAGGAGGGTTGATCTGGAAATCACCCTTTGAGTGATCTCAGTTAAAGAATTATTGAATGAAGGTATTACAGACTCATGTGCTGTTGTGTGTCTATGTTATTTTAGGCAACGGACCGATCAAATTGAAAAATATACAGACACTGGAAAATGGAAAACGGCAAGAGAAACATAGTAAGCAAATACTAGAACACAACAATTAATAAGGAGTTCACCCTATCCTCCAGGACAGTGTCTCCAGTCCCGCTGTCAGTGGTGGCCTTCTTTTATTGTGTCTTTAAAGCAGAGAATTATAATGAGGAGCTCAAATTGAGTCTCCTAAAACATAACAATGTTGGGTAGGGTGGTTCTTGGATCCCCCAAGCCACTAGAGTACACAGACTCTTTTCCTTACTAGAACTTGACCTTTCTGGTCTTTAATGGGAGGAGCCCAATATGGTACTCGATTCCCGATAGATCCCCTCAGATATGGCTTGAACCTCTCAAGATCTCTGGTTCTCGACGCTGCCTTTGGTCAGCTAGGCCCTCTGTCTTTCTGCTTTTTTCTTCACTGTCTTTTTGCTTCTCTGACTCTATCTTCTTCTCTCTAGTTCTTCCTCTCGGTGTTCTCTCTCTCTCTCTCTCTCTCTCTCTATCTTTTCTGTTCTCTGATCATGGCTTCAAATTCAATCAATCTCATGACTGCTCGATTCCCCTTCCACCTCCGTCGGATCGCTTGCTGTTGTTCACTTGGAATTCCATGTCTCTGTGTCATGGTCATCGGCTCACAAGGAGTGGCCACTTGTCCTCTTGCGAACTATGCCATCTTTTCCTCGTCGCTTCAGTTCTTCGGTTACATTGTGGAATGAGTCATTTGCCACCTCAGTGGTCAAATCGAACCTCAAATCCTTGTAGATCTCAGCTTAATCCCCTGTTGAATCCGGTTCTTTCATCAAGTGCGTTTTCAGCGTTAGATCTGGAGCCCCCAGATCCAACGTCATTCGCACATTTCGCGCGGTAGGCTTACTCGACAATTAGCGCGCGATGAGCGGCGGTTTTCTCTCTCCTTCTCCTGCCACGCGTCGGGCGTTGAATGGAATCGCTAGGTTTCAGCCAAAGCCACTTACTGCCCAAGGGTGCCCCCGATATACCACCGATTTTGGAGCGTGGGTCCCACCTTTAGCCTTTAGCGCTTTCGCCACGGTTTTACTGGCTTCCATGCGACCGAGCGCTTCGTGGCATTTCCTTCTCGAGGAGTTTTTCCCAGCATCAGAAACTGCCTCCTTTTCCTGATTCGGGCTTCCCAAGTGCCAGTTTTGCCTCCTATGCAGTCTCTATGGGCCTCAATCAGCGTGCTTTGACCGAGGTCCTCGTCATTCCACGCTGGTTGCCAGCTGCCACTATTCAAAGGTTTTTCTAATTGCTCTGTGCTCTTGAATTCGAAGTTTGTCCTGATCTGATACAGTCACGGTACTTTGATTATTCTTCATGGATCCAATTCGGATCACGACCTTCCCATTGAAAAAGATTTTGGACCACCAAAAGTTGGTTTTAAAGCATCGACTAAGTGAGGGTACTGCTGTCTCACTTGTCTAATCTCAATCCACTTTGCACTCCTCAGCTTTGAACCCTTGAGCCCTACTCTGAGGTACTCAACATCTCATATGCGCGTCGTCCTCACCTTCCTATATAGAACTGTGTCTTCCTGTAATTCATTAACATATTCAGGTAGCAGGTCATTAAGAAAAGGCAATTGACTCTGCTCTTCAGGATCCTCAATTAGAGAGGGTTCAAGCAATCTTAAGCAATCTGCATTTTCGACTGAGTAGATGTGCATGTAAGCTATTAGATCAAGGCAAAAAGCATTTTCACCAATCTTCTCAAGTATTTTGAAAGGTCCATACCTGATAGGCTTTTGCTTTTTACCTTCACCTTGCATCCTGTCCTTGCTGATGTACAACCAGACTTGGTCACCAACTTGGAAACTATGCTCCATCTAATGCTTGTCATTCCTTGCCTTGTATTTGGCTTGGCTCTTATCTAGTTGTTCCTGTACTGCCTGGTGGATCTCTTGGATTTGTTCAATGAACCCAGTTGCCTTGTCCACATCACTGTGTCCCTCGACTGAGGTATCTTTACCAAAGAAAAAATCCAAATGAGACCTTTGTGTGAAACCAAAACAGGTCTCAAAAGGAGATCTCTGTGTAGAAGAATTCTTTGCTTTGTCGTAAGCATGTTGCACATAACACAAATGTTCATCCCAAAGCTTAGGATGTTTACTGCAAGATCCTCTGAGTAACTGGATCACTGTCTTCTTAACTACTTCTCTCTGGCCATCAGTTTGTGGATGAAAAGATGTGCTTTTCTTCAGTTTGGTGTCCATCAGTTCCCACAGACTTGACCAAAGCTTCACCACAAATCAGGTGTCTCGATCAGATACAATGGAAGTGGGTAATCCAAAATGAACCCATACATGTTCAAAGAACAGTTTTGTGGTTTGTTCAGTTGTAATGTGTTTATTAAAGGGTATCAAAATACACATTTTGCTGAACCTATCCACAACAACACATAGATAATCATGACCTTTCCTCGATTTAGGAAATCCTCCAACAAAATCCATGGAAACACTTTCCCAAGGGTGAGAAGGTACTAGTAATGGAGTGTACAAGCCTAGTTTTCTGTTGTCGGGCATGCTTTTAGCACACAGTACACCCTCTTACATATCTAGAAACTGTCTCATTCATTTTTGGCCAATAACAAAATCTTTGCAGTTGTGCAACTGTTTTACTTACCCCAAAATGACCTAATATCATAAAAGTGTGTGCTTCTCTAATTATATTTACTCTCTCAGTTTGTGGAATGCATAAATTCCCACAATTATATAAGAGTCAGTCCTTTACATGATAATCCAATTCTTCTACTCTTTTGCCTTGACTTAAAGTTGAATATACATATTTAAAGTCTATATCTTGAGCATATTGTTCAAAGTAGCTTTCATGTAGCACAGAATTATGCTTAAGTATAGTATATGCATTTATAATATTTCTAGATAATATATCTGCAACTTTATTGTGTATGCCCTTTTTATATCTCATGACTAAATGAAACTGTTGTAGAAAACCCATCCATCCATAGTGCCTTGATTGCTGCAACTTAGTTTGGGAGTGTAGATATTGAAGTGGTTGATGATTAGTATGTATTACTGTCTCTTTTCCCATTAAGTAATGTTTCCACTTTTTCACACTCTGAACTAATACATACAATTCTTTATCATATGTAGGATATTTAACTATTGCAGGATTAAAGGTCTCATAATGATAACATATGGGTTTATTGTGTTGTGTTAACACTGCTCCCATGGCATAGTCACTGGCATCTGTTTGAATCTCAAATAGTCTTTGCAGATCAGGCAGTGCTATTACAGGTGTTGTACTAATCTTTTCCTTCAAGGTTTCAAAGGCTTTCTGATGTTTGCCTCCCCACTGAAATACCTTGTTCAATCCTATTAAATCATGTAAGGGAGTTGCAATTGAGGAAAAGTTAGAAATGAACTTCCTCCAATATTGTGTCACCCCTAAGAAGCTTCTCACTTCTGTAGCAGACTTGGGTTTAGGCCAGTTTACAATGACTGCCACCTTAGAGGGATCTATTTTCAATTCACCACCCCCTACTATATGACCCAAATAATTCAGAGATGTTTTGCCAAATTCACATTTTGAGAGTTTAACATGTAGTTTTTCTCTTTTCAAAACATCTAGTATCTGCTTAACATGCTTTAAGTGTTCTTCCCATGTTTTACTAAAAATCAGAATGTCATCTAAATACACAATAATAAAATCATCAAGAAAAGGTCTGAGTACATCATTCATTAATCTCATGAAAGTAGCGGGAGCGTTAGTTGAGCCAAAAGGCATAACCAGCCACTCATACAATCCCTGCTTTGTTTTGAAAGCAATCTTTCGTGCATCTTGTTCTGCAACTCTGACCTGATGGTATCTACTGTGCAAGTCTAGCTTGCTGAAATAAATAGTTTCCTTAAATTGATCTAAAAGATCATCTATGTAAGGAAGGGGATAACGATTTTTTATTGTTATCTTATTGAGTTCTCGGTAATTAATGCACATTCTCCACAAGCCATCTTTCTTTCTCACCAAAACGAATGGTGACCCACATGGTGATGTACTAGGCCCGATAAATCCCTTCTCAAGCAACTCCTGCACCTGCTTCTTGATTTCATCATTCTCTAAAGAAGAAAATCTGTACATTCTAATGTTAGGCAAAGGAGCATCTTGCTGCAAAATAATAGCATGTACTATTTCCTTTTTGGGTGGCAGACCTTTAGGTTCTTGAAACAAGATATCATACTCTGGAACAACCTTTTCTAAATCAGCTTGTTGTTTAGCATTATAGCCCTCAAATACATTGGCTTTATTAGGTTTATTTTCCTTTACAACCATCCCTAAGAATTGTTTGCATGAATTTATCATTATTTTCATCTGCCCTGAGTTTATGAGAATATAACTATTCTTCAACTTATGATCTCTTACAAAGTATTCGATTCCATCTTTAACAAGTAGATACTTGTTCTCAGCTCTATAGAAAATAGCTTTTCTATCATACAAGTAAGGACTTCCTAAAACAATTCCACATATATCCAGAGGAATTATGTCTAACTCAACCTCATCTACAAATGATGACCCAAAAGAAAACTTGAGTTTGCATTGTCTAGTCATTTGTAGTTGTGCTTTATCATCCAACCATCCTAATTGGTATGGTTTCTTGTGAGGTGTAGTTGCTAATCCCAATTTCTTTACAATTGCTTCAAAAAATAAATTTACTTGTGAGCCACTGTCAAACAAAGTATCAATCTTTTGATGTTTGGAAATAACTCGAATATGGAAAAGCTCATGTCTTTTTCTCTCATTTTCTTCATCAGTGATAGATTGTGCACAATTACTAGTAGATGCTTCAGAATTCTTACCTTTTATTCTTGTGGCTGCAATGTTTGTTTCATCTCCTGAGTCCGACCCCAAATCTTTCTGAATAACTACAACAGTCTTCTTCTTCTTTAGCTTGAACTTCTTAGGTCTTAGCTCTGGATACAGAATCCAACAATGCTCATCATCATGCCCATCCTTTTTACAGCGAGTGCATGAAGCTTTGATTTTCTATGCAGTGTTAGCCTTCCTTAATTTCCACTTCTGTTTCTTTTCTCCTTTCGCTTGCTTGCAGTGGGTTGGGATGGTTCCCCAACTTATGGATTTCCATTCTTTCCTCTAACTTCTAGATGAGTAGTTTGTATAGATACCTCATCTATACTTGTGGGATTAAACATGAGGATGGTGTGCCTCATGTAGCTGTGTAGACCACCAATGTACTTCGAAAGAGTTTCAAGTGAGTCTAATGAGATTCCTAGAATCAATGCTCTCTTTCTAAATTCTTGAGTGTACCCTTACACATTTTTCCCTTTCAACTGTCGAAAAGTCTGCCAACTCATCATGGCTTGTTGCATGTAGGCCAATGGATAGAACTGATTTTTGATCGCAGACACAAATTCACTCCAGACAGAGATGGTCTTACCATGTCTTTTCATGTCAGCTTGGGTTCTGCCTTCCCACCAAACCAAGGCATGGGCTTTCCAGCTAAATCTTGCTCTTCTCTAAGTCGATGTTCTGCACTCTACAATACACATCAATTTGTCTAATCTAATTTTCCAACTTTTCTGCATTTAACTCTCCATCATATATAGGAAAATCAAATTTAACATCTAGCTTAATCAAAGATGCTTTCTTGTTATGTACAGGACTATTAGGAGGTGTGAGAAAGCTTTCCTCTTTCCCTTTTCCTTTTGAGTGGTCATGGAAGTGTGATTCATATTCTCCTTTTTCTTGTTTAGAGCCTGATGAATCTTCATCCTTGTGTTTTCTAATGTCCTTATACATTTCTTCTACCATGGAATTTATGGCCAGGAAGCTTTCTATGAATTGAGGGTCTGGTCCCATAGAACCTTCCTCTGACATTGTCTTCCGAGGATAGACTCTCCCAATTTTAGGATTAGTTTCGACCAACTCTCCTTCTCCTAATTTGAGCTTTGATCTAGTGACAATTCACAGCTAAACCAACACAAGCTTGTCTAACCTTACAGCCCAGAGCTCTAATACCACTTGATCTGGAAATCACCCTTTGAGTGATCTCAGTTAGAGAATTATTGAATGAAGGTATTATAGACTCATGTGTTGGAGTGTGTCTATGTTATTTTAGGCAACGGATCGAGCGGATTGCAAAATACATAGACACTAGAAAATGGAAAACAACAAGAGAAACACAATAAGCAAATACAAGAACACAACAATTAATAAGGAGTTCACCCTATCCTACAGGGCTATGTCTCTGGTCCAGCTTTCAGTGGTGGCCTTCTTTTATTGTGTCTTTAAAGCAGATAATTACAATGAGGAGCTCAGATTGAGTCTCCTGAAACAAAACAATATTTGGTAGGGTGGTTCTTGGATCCCCCAAGCCACTAGAGCACATAGACTCTTTTCCTTACCAGAACTTGACCTTTCTGGTCTTTAAAGGGAGGAGCCCAATATGGTACTCAATTCCTGACAGGTCCGCTCAGGGATGGCTTGAACCTCTCAAGTTCTTTGGTGCTTGACTTTGCCTTTGGTCAGCTCAGCCTTCTGTCTTTCTGCTTTTTGCTTCACTGTCTTTTCACTTCTCTGACTTTGTCTTCTTCTCTCTGGTTCTTCCTCTCGATGTTCTCTCTCTCTCTCTCTCTCTCTCTCTCGGTCTTTTCTGTTCTCTGTTCATGGCTTTAAAGCCAATCGATCTCATGATTTCTCGATTCCCCTTCCACCTTCGTCGGATCACCTGATGTTGTTCACTTGGAACTCCCTGTCTTTGCATCATGGTAATCAGCTCATAGGGAGTGGCCACTTGTCCTCTCGTGAACTGCGCCAGCTTTTCCTCATTGGATCGATTCTTCCGTTACATTATAGAATGAGTCATCTGCCACCTCAACGATCAAATCGAACCTCAAATCCTTGTAGATCTCGGCTTAATCCCCTGTCAAATCTGGTTCTTTCATCAGGTGCATTCTCAGCCGTTAGATCTGGAGCCCCTAGATCCAACGTCATTCACACATTTCACGTGGTTGACTTGCTCGACTGTTAGCGTGCGATGAGCGGCGGTTTTCTCTCTCCTCTGCCTACCACGCCTCAGGTGTTGAATGGAATCGCTAGGTTTAAGCCAAATCCGCTCACCACCCAAGGATGCCCCTGATATACCGCCGATTTTGGAGCACGGATCCCACCTTTAGCCTTTAGCACTTTCGCCACAGTTTTCCCGGCTTTCATGTGATCGAGTGCTTCGAGGCCTTTCCTTCTCGAGGGGTTTTTCCCATCGATCAGAAACTGCCTCCTTTTCCCGACTTGGGCTTCCCAAGTGCCATTTTCGCCTCCTGCGCAATCTCCATGGGCCTCGGTCAGTGCGCTTTGACCGAGGTCCTCGTCATTCCACACTGGCTACCAACTGTCATTGTTCAGAGGTTTTTCTGATTGCTCTGCGCTCTTGAATTCGAAGTTTGTCCTGATCTGATACAGTCATAGTACTTTGATTATTCTTCATGGATCCAATTCGGATCAAGGGTTGCTGGTGAGAAAAAGCTCAGGGAATCAGAAGAGGGGGCCTTTAACATCTGGTTGATGTTCTGAGCATTAATGGTAATCAGCATGTCTCCATTTTGAGCCATTGCTACTCTCTGTACATATTCATAATGGGCTTGGCACCAGGTTATCAGATCTTGGAAGCTATGAGTTTTTGGGAATGAAAAAAGGGGCAAATGAGTCTCCTAGAACCTGATTTGATCCCCCTGGTTAATGTATTTTTGTTTTAACCATGGGTGCAATTCGATAAAATCAAATTCACACTCACAATCTGAAACTTTAAACAGGGCATCAGCCAGGGGAATCCACTCTAGATCAACGGGGGCGATGGAGGGGCTTGCTTCTTCAATGTTTTTCTCGGTTTTGACTATGGGAGCCATTATGCTGGAAGATGAGCTTAAAGTGTATTGAGATGGATGACGAAAGGTTGCAGTAGCTTTTTGAACAGGGGCAATTTACAGAGGAAGGGAATTAGCAGGAAATAGGATCAGAGGAAAGAAAATTATTATCATCACTTAAATAGGTTATTTGTAGGTAATTTACAATTTACTATTTAAATATTACCGTAGGAGATTTATTACAAGAATGGTAATTTTACAACGAGTTTATAGGAGTTAATGGCCAACAGGACAGGAGCGGTGTAATGGATCACTACGTGGCAGTAATTGAGTGGACAGAGGGCAACTGATAATTGAGGTGGTGGATGAGCTGGAGGCATGGAAATGAATGAGGAAAAGCGGATGTGGAAGGTGCGGTGATGAATGAGTTGAGAGGTCAAAACCGTTGGTGTATTTCGTATGGTGAGCAGGTCATGGTTTTGGGCTAAGGGGACCTGAAATCATGTCGTGTTACCACGTAAGAGAAAACGAGTGGCCATTAAAACCACCTTTTTGGGGGTCTTGCCCACATTAACCAAAAACAGTGAAGGGGCCCGAAATGGATCCTTCATCGTTGATCTCGGTGGGGTTGATCTTGACCATCGAAAGTTAGAGGCCGCTTAGAAGGCGCTTGATGTGACATTTTGTCACTTCTAACTTCATAATAAAATCATGCATTGTTGATTATTTGCAAGATAATAAACTTTATCAACATAATTAAGCCTCGATTAAGGAATTTAAGCATTATTTAAACTAAATAACAAATTTCAAAGGCGCATTTGAACTAGCAGCCTTAATTTTTATTTTCTAAAGCAATTTTTTTTGTTTATTGCTTATCTAACATTTTATCATTTGCCTTCCTTTTTATAGAGCAACTACCCTAAAATTTTATATGATATGGACCTAAAATAATAATAATTCCTAACATTTTTTATTTTCAATTTTCCTTTTGGTCCATATCCTAGCTTATCATTATACAATGGTATTTTTGATTTTTTTCAACTAATGGCTAACTTATCAAAAACAAAGATGCTACAACACCCTATTCGAAATAGAGGAAAAGGTAGAAATAAATTTGTATCCAGGTGAGATTGACACTCTAAAGCTAAATCATTGGCTGTAGCAATTAGAATTATATTTAAGTGTTCGCCATATAGAGGAAGAATAGAAGATTTCATTTACTCGGTTGAAATTAGAGGGACATGCCTTAACTTTGTGGGTAAGAAACACGAAAACCTTGAGGTTGGAGGAATATCCTCTAGAGACTAAGTGGGAGGGTTTCAAAAGCCTCATAAATTCATAATTTTACTCTGTCGGGTGCATAGAGGACCAATGGGTCTCGTTTCATTATTTTAGGCAGAAGAAAGGCTAGATTGTACAGGAGTACTCCATAGAGTTCAAAAAAATGGCCATAAGGTTGGGTATCTCCCCAAACAACCTAGATGTACTCCTCAAGTATTTGCTGGGTCCACACAACCATCTACAAAAGTAATTGATGTTGTTTAAATCTAGATCAATGGACAAATCTTACATACAGGAACAATACCTAGAGAACATAAGCGAGAAGAAAAGGAAATCGAGTGGTTCGAAGCAAAAGGAACACCAAGGTGCTTCTAAGGAGGGGAAGAAGAAGTGGAAAGGGTGAACATATAAAAGGACAGAAGCCACAACACACAAGTGCAAAGATCCCAACAACCACTACAATAATTGTAAGATTGTTGGTTGTACAGAGGCAAAGTGTTGCAAGTTGCATCTAAAGCTTAACTTGAAGATAAAAAAGAAAGATATAAAGAAGAAGAATCTCACGGCCACTGATTCAAGTAACCGGGTTGAAAATAGCTCGGACGTGGATGAGAATATCATCTATACATCAACGCAGAAGGAGGTGAACCTAAGTAGCCTTCAACAACAAGAAGAGAAGGAAAGATTACCAAACTATTCCACATAAAGATACAAGTCAAGAAGAGAAAGATTGATGCTTTATTTGACTTGGGATCACAGGAAAATATCATTGTGGCAAAGATAGTCAACGAATTGGGATTGGAAGTTCATGATCATACAAGCCCATATCCATTAGGATGGGTGCAATGTTCTAGAAGTTGTCACAACTTCTTCTTCACCTCACTTGCTTTTATAGTAGACTACCTATACACCCCAATGTTTGGTAATGGGGATTTTGGCAATAGATGCATCTCATGTTCCACTTCTCTCTTGGGTGATAACCCTTTAGGTTCCTAGAAAACATCCTCGTATTCTTGTAACAACTCTTCTAGTTGTTGTTTTGGTTTCGAGTACACCCCTCCATGGATGACTATCCTCTCACTGACTCTTCTATTGATTGATTTTCTCTTAAAAACAATAAAGCATACTTATTTCTAGAACTGGTCATTTTTTGTGCTTCATTCGCACTTATAAGTGAAATTTTTTACTTACGCTTATGTGTCTTGATGTTGAAGGATTTTGCATGGAACGAGTATTAATTACACGTTGTGCACAATCAGTTATATTTATATTAACACATTACATATTAATATTAATATACATGTATAGTGTTGAAATAATTTACATTTTTATAATATTTAGAATTGTTTTATCTTAAACTTGAGTGTTACTTAGATTTGAATGGGTTCTTTTGGATAAAAGGAGTCATTCATGGAGTTTAGTGTAGAGATTTGAGATGCAAAGGAGAAGCGGAGGAAGAGACTTGGGGTCATTAACGGAGTTTTAAGGTTGAAGCCAAAATGTGATTTATGGGGTAAATAGGTCACTTGACATTTTCACTATAAATTTTCTTCTAAGAGGTTTTGGAACTTAATATGAGAGAGTGTTTAGAAGGGAGCAAAGAAGCTTTAGTATATTCCCACATATCAACTAATAGTTAAATATTCTTACCAAGCACTTGGCAAGAAGGAAGTTTGATGAATTCAAAAGTAGACTTGGATTGATACATAATTCCTTCCTCACTAAGAAGAAGCTTTTAGAATTATTGCTTGAATAGGAATCTCTAAATAAGTTTAGTGTGAACAAAGAAGATGTCATTTCAAATATTTTGGAAAAAGCAAATTTAAAATAGTAATTTTATTTTAGAATTGACTTTATAAAAGAAAGTGAACCTCATATTCGCTGAAATAAGTCTATAAAGCTATATTTCATGCATCCATGACATGGAATAGGAGTAAACTAAAAAATATATTAGGGCTTTGGTCTTGGCAGAAAGTATAAAGATAGGTAGAGATAGTGGTTTTCACACAAACTAATGGAGAACCAAGGAAAGATGCAATTTTGACAATGCATGCTTGCGTATAGATATCGCACAATTTTGTACAATCATATGGAACAATTTCATATGGTCATATAAACATGCCATACATACAAACTGTTAAATAAATCGAGCACAAATTTAATATTGTTTTTAGTAGGTTGTCTCTAAAGCAAGTGTTTCAAGCTCAATTTAGAGTGAGTTTTAACATACCTGCAACGTTCTTTTTTAATAAATAATTTTAAATTTTTTTTAGAAGAATGAAAATTAATTTAGAATAATTACCTATATATATGAGAAATTGATTTATATATTAATAAATATTCAATTAAAACATATTTTCAATTTACTTAGTTTAGTGGAATTTAAAAAAAAAAAAACATTCCACTAGATTTGTACTTGTAAGACGTAGTTGGTATGAGGCCAAAATATGGTTGAGGATGCCTCTTTGATCCTTAGGAAGACTGGATATCTTGCTTATTGTGTGAGTATCATAATCTTATGAAAGGAATAATTATAGTCGATGAGCACTTTAATCACAGAGTGGGATTGTTGTACATTTTTACAAGTAATGAGGATGCGTTCCGGCCGACGTGAAAGGTCAGACGTGATGACCTGACGTTTCCGGACATGAAAGGCCAATGTGGTATAAATCAAATGGCAGTTTTCTATTTTCAAAAGCATAGAGTGAGAGTGAAAGAAGTATATAACGTTCATAGAGCCCAAGTAAGTAAGGGACCGTTGAATTTTAATAAAACAATAATGGCATTTGGCTGCAGCACCTGCAATGCCCAATTCGATGAGGAGGAAGAGCAGGTGTTTCATCGCAAGTCTCAGTGGCACCGCTACAATCTCAAGAGAGAGGTATATGCATTAACTAATTAATTTGTTATTATCACACAATGGAATGGACAGTACAGTATTTTAAGTTTTATCTGTCTTTAACGGAAATTATTAATGCATTCTCATTCTCATTCTCATTCTCAATTTCTTAGGTTGTTGGCCTTCCTCCAGTGGCAGAAGCTTTATTTGAAAACAAACGGCAAGCTTTTCGTGATGAACAGTCGAAGAGGAAGCAGATGTATGGCAGCGGCTTTTTTAGCAGCTCCTCCGAATCACCACAGTGGGATGCCACCCGCTGCTTCATATGTGATTTCAGGGCAGATGCAGGGACCGTTGAGAGGTGTATAGAGCATATGCACAAGCAGCATGGCCTTTTTATTCCTCATGCAGAATCTTTGAAAGATCCCCGAGGATTACTCAGTTACCTTGGGGGTAAGGTATGTTTATTTATATTTCATAAGGATATGATGTTTCTCAAGATCATATGTATGTAAATTATATCGTATTATTTCTCTTCTCTTCTCTTTCAACTAATTTCAAGCTCAGAATTGGAATTGAATTCTTATTCTCTTTTCCTTTTTTCATTTTTTATGCCATCGCAGGTTGCCAACGGTTTCATTTGTTTGTATTGCAATGAGGAACGACAACCATTTTCAAGCCTAGAAGCTGTTAGGAATCATATGATCTCTAAAAGCCACTGCAAATTACACTATGGAGATGGAGATGGAGATGAAGAAGAAAATAGGCATTTAGATCAGTTTTATGAAACGCAAATAGTGGCTGCACAAAAAGAAGTTGAATTCGAGTTGGGGTTAGGAGGTACTGAACTAGTCATCAAGAGAAAGTCTGAAGATGGAACAACATCAGAGTCAAACAAGATACTTGGTTCTCGTCAATTTCTTCGTTATTACCATCAGAAGCCCCGTCCCACAGCTGACAGAGATCATGTTATTTCTGCTGCTGCATTACAACATAGCAGGCATCGAAACATGTGTTTGCAAGGCGTGCTGACTAAAGACAAACTTGACCAGATATCGCGGCTGCCCAATCAAGAAACTAGGAACTACCGATCTCGTGATGCAAAATCTAGCTATCGCCAGTCCCCTCCAAACAAAATAAAATCTTTCCATAAGTAGTACTACTAATTCAAATATCCTACCTCCTACCTACGTTGACATGGCAAACATTTTTATACTCAATTACAAAAACATGAATGTTACATTTTTGGGATATTTTTCTTATATAGTGATATTCTCCTTAAAAGAAGTTTGAGGTATCAAATTCTTTTTTTGGGAAAAAAGGGCATGCATAATTTATTTTATTGATGTATTTTCCAGTTATCTATATATATATATTTCATTTTTTAAATAATATGTTTGAATGTATAATCCGTTTTAATTTTTTGAAAATCCTAAAATAATTTAAAGGTGAAATCTCAACAAATATTTGTTGCATTTGAAATTAAAAGTCCAAATATAAAATAGCTATACTTGAAAATACATAATAATAAGAATATTATGTTTCAATTACTTTATATAATATATAGATATTTTATTGTTGTTATTGTTATTATTTTATTATTTTAAAGTAAATTGCACATTTTGAAATAATTATAATTTGATTCACATGAGCATTAAAATATTTATTTATGATAAAAAAATTACATTTGAGTATTACTTAATTTCAATAATATTAATGGCAATAAAATTCTTGCTCACTTGGTTTGTTCATTACCAATAGGGTGTTGGAAGACATTATGGGAGGAAATGTAGCACACCTATTAAGAGATTCCTCATGGAAGGGGGTTTCGTTGATAGAGATCGCAACATAGGAAACTCTGCATCTCATGTCATTAAAACTACCATTGTGTCACTTATCCATTTAAGACATAACGGCTTAATACCATCTTTGGCATGCTTTGCAGAATTTATGCTTCTCAACGTCCCAGAGTCCAACGAGTCAGTCTCGACACTGAACCATCATAGGGAACTACCATCATCTATGAATCCATGCCCTCTACAACATTCATCAGTTATCTAGGATAGCATTTTGGGTACAGAATGCCTTCGGTGGACAATTCTACAACTTGACCTTGTAAAAAATAACATGTGCTTCTTGTAGCATGACAGGTCACTCCAGCTTGCCCTTATTAAAAACTACTTGTGACTAATGCTCGCGCAGGCCACATTAACCTATTATTTATGGTTTTGAATCAAATGTTTACCAACAACTCTTTTTCATCATTAAAAATTCTACCAAATATATATATATATATATAACTCCATTCACCAATAAAATATTTCATTTAAACTCATTTCACTATACATTATTATTAGTTTTAAAAATACCTATATGATGAGTATTCATCTGTTAGAGGCATGTGAGGAGTGTTTTTATACCTATTCAAGTCACAAATTGGCTTATATACTTCCAAAGGTAAATCATGTATTGCAACAAAATACATGTTCTCAATAACTGATATAATTCTCTCTTTCTAAGCATCAACCATTAGTTCTACATGTTTTGTAATTGGAAGAGTACTCTGTTTACTTTCTCCCTCTACAAGTTGCAAAGTAAATTTATGAGCCTATGATGTTGCATGGATGTTTAAAGCACTAACTTGAAAGGTTGTGCTTCCATCTTTAGCAAATGGAGTTTCCCTTTGAAATTTTACACACCATGAACATTTTATCCTTTCAACACCATTAAAATCTTTTACAGCATAAGCCAATGGAAATCTCAACTTCCATTTAGACTTGAATGTTCTTTTGTACCTCTTGGATGTTGGTTCCTCTTCAAGAAGTTCTGCACTATCTGATTCATGGTCCTCATCCACATGATCATATACTTTATTTTCAGAAATATGTGGTTGATTAGAACATTGAGAGATACCAAATGCATCAGAAAGTGAAAGTTGTTTCAGATCCTTTTTGGGGCGACCAAGAGGTGGCATTTTATACCTATAGTCAACAAAACAAGAAATATAAAAATACATAATATTATTTGAAAATAAGACAATATATAACAAATTCATATGAAAACTAATGAAAAGCAACAAATAGATCTCACACACATAGGTCTATTGATCATTGAAAATTAAAATTAACATTGATCTTCATGGAAGTTTGTGCACATTGCTATCACCAAAATGAAATTTCTTCTATAACAAGGAACATCTCAAATTGTTTTTTAGTACTTGTAATGTAGAAGGCATCACAATTCACAAGGACAAGAATCACAAAAAAAAGGGGATGCACAAAGCACACCAGCAGTTGGCAGTTCGAGTGGGGCAAGTCTATGCAGCATGTGTCATGTATGGGTACTTCTTGAGAAGAGTTCACAAACACTTCCAACTAGAGAAGACCATTAAGATGCTTCCTTTTGTCTCAAATGAAGAAAGTGATTCTCAACAGTTGAATTACACCCACCCATAATTAGAAGGTAGAAATTAGCAAGAAAATTCAGCTGTACAAGGTGGTGTGGCTGGATAATAAATAATGAATAAAAATCACACACGATTATCTCCCAACACTGCTAACACCGGATGATTAGGATAGCCATGAATATTAACATGAATGGTTCCATGATTTTTATGTATGTTAACAACTACATACGGTTGAGAGTGGAGGTGGGCAACTAGAAGTCCAAATTTCAATGCTCAACAACTGTACATTTCAATGTTATGGTTCTAATTACATCGCACATAAAATTATAGACATGCATGTGTGTACATTTCAATGTTATGGTTCTAATTACATCTCAAATAAAATTACAAACATGAAAGAGTGCGCATTTCAATTGTTTCAAATACTCTTATTGTGTGTTTTGCTTTAGGAAAATAAAAACAACAAATGCCTCTATCTCTCTCTCTGAGTTCTTACATGCCTTTATTAGTGGAATATTTTTCTTCATCTATTTATCCTTCTTTTATACAGTAAAAAAAATACATTGAACAATGTACATATGTATCAAATCATTCCATTGCATCTCAAGTCAACTTGTTATATTGAACATAATATTGACTAGTCAACACATTATCCCATGACATTGTAAAGCCATCACTCATTCTATCTTAATAATTATTATTGTCCTATATGGATTTATATCTATTGTTTTTTGTATGTTGGATTTCTCTATAATAAATTAACATTATTCATTTCACTATTGCAAACATGTGATATTAGATGTCTCTAGGATTAAAATATAAGTAGATATACTTTGATCAATATCATTATTGTATAGGGATTTAAACAATACTTTGATTGATTGAATGACTTCCAAATTTTTTATCCTTCAAAATGCTTGTTTATATTTTTGTCAAAATAAATAAAGTGAATGAACAATAATCAATTCACTCATGAGTGTGAGTTTTTTCTAGTGTAATTAAATTGCTTTGTATATCATGACCAAAAACATGTGTTTCTACTCTAAAATATAGGATTTTAAATTTCTTTGTTTAATTTAAAAAGATATAAAAAAATTATTTTCTTACTTCTTGATT